>CM056377.1:33825178-34038776 GCA_029718625.1 Synaphobranchus kaupii | reverse complement strand
TGTAAAATATTGCCATATATAATTTTTCAAATGTACATTTTATAATATATATATATATATATATATATATATATACAGGATAACCTGGTAATTCCAGTACATTCAGGTGACTTCATTTTATTGCTGCATAATGTTGCTGAGCCTAGACCTGACCAATTGAACCATAATTGAACCGACCATAACACTGCCTCCAGATGCTTGTACAGTGGGAACTATGCATGACGGGTGCAACGGCAACTTTTTTTTTTGGCCAGGCAGTGTATATTGGCATGTATTAGTAAAGAATGAACAGTACATTTGTCACGTACTAATTCAAAATGTATAACATTATACATTAGAATACAATTCTGTTCTCAGAAATCAAGCATCAGGAACAATTCAATGATTCAAGTAATTTATTGTACCATCATCATATTTTCGCCCTCTCAATATAAGGGCGAGCATTGCAGTCACTGCAAAGGCAGTTTAATGAAGTGAAATATTAAAAGTACATATCGGTACTTGCTGGATACTGTTCATGAAGTATTTGGTATTGGCTTTGAATAAATTACATTGGTACACCCCTATGTAAGACCTCTTTCTCTGGTTTGCCAACAAAATCAAAACAACAAAACAGTTAAACTACTTTCATGGTTATTTTATTTTTTTTACATGGTCACATAGTTCACAAATGTGAATATCAATTCATGGCCTTCGTTGTCTCCGCAGTTTTGCTGGTTGGGTGGATCATCTGGATGGCACCTACAGTATAAAACAAACAAAAAAGTAACAAATAAATAATGACAATAAAAAGTGACAAGTCCATTGCCAAAATGTGTGCCATAAACAGGGAAATCAACCGTATGAATAGTATACGTATTTTTTGTCATTACAAAAAAAATAGCCTAAAAATAGTTTGCAACATAATGCTGAATAAAATTCCCTCTGTTTTTGGCACTCTTCAATGTGCTTAACACAGACAAACATGCACTAACAGTTGCTCAAATAAGTTAGCTAGGTAGCTAACGTTGAGTTAACATTTAACTAATGTTAAGGCATGTTACTCAAGAGATTTCAGTAAGTTACTTTGCCACTTTCGACCGATCATTCAGTGCTTTCCTTCTGTTTGACATTCAATGGCAATAAAATCCAGTTTAAAAATCCATTTAGTTTAGTTCATACTAACTACGTTTTAAAAAGCCACCAGATGCGGCAAAACAAAAATAACAACTAAAACTAACAATGTTGTGTAACTAGTTAAATCTAAATTGTTTTTCATGCGGTTGAATTGTTGGCCTGACACGCCGATTCACAAATGGAAGAATGCTGGCACATGTGTTAGCCTACTGTCGTGTCAGTTTGTGCCTATGGTTTGTACACATGCACACAATGAAGACTTATGGCTGAAGAATGCTGACAGGCAACTACTGGGGATCTTAATTATAATATAACTGGGGTTTGTATATTCTTGAAGACAATATATGGGTTTCTATTGAAAAATATATGTGAAGTCCTTCCATGTATTCAAATATATTATTTCATATAATACAAACAGTATATTGGCAAGTATTGCTAAATATATGTGGAGTCCATTAATTATTCATATTACATTATATTTTTAAATATAAGACCATATATGTTTGTTTCATAAGTTCATGGATGATTTGAAATCTCAAATAAACCATACATTTATGAAAATGGTATGTTGAGAGCCATAATATTTATTAAGAAGAGACAAAAATAATTTTGAAATCATGTATAAATTTCAACAGTCAGCTTATGTTTAATACAAAGTTGAATTTTGTTTTCTGAGACGTTTCTTTGTTCATCAAACGGAAAATGTTTAACGTGAATGACAAACTGACTGCAGATGCTGTAAGGTGGATAAATGTAAATCTGGTTATAGCCTATATCAGACGTTTGAAGCACAGAAATTCAAGCATCAACATTTCCCTGGCCAAATTAATATTAAATGACAAACAGGAAGAAATCCAGTCAAATATGCTGTCAGAGTGTATCCAGGCCTTTCATTTGACTAGGCAAGGGTCGAGGAGCTAGTCACACACTCATGGGTCGCTTTCTCTTACCACATCTTACACATGTTCACACTGCAGTCACAGTGATGTCAGTACGCCTTGCCAAAATCCCAACTTTGCCTCTTCTTCACCACCATCAGACCAGTGTAGATAACTATGGGGTGGAACACGCTCTTAAAAAGGCAGGTTTTGTATACAGATTCTTAGGCGCATGAGAGATACTGGTAGAGAGAAAATACACAAAATAGCTTAACACTGACTATGCCATTGATATACAGTATAACACATATCATGTTTTTAGGGGATCATTTGCTAGACAGTAAGAAATAATTTTGAATACTCTGAAATCTGCTGACTTGACCTGGAGTGATCCGCAGTCAATATCCATTCAACAAACCCACATCTGTTTCCTTAGACAAGTCCTTACAGGTCAGGTGAGGTTGAAATATTCTGTCATTTGCACACTTACTCATCAAGAGTGTTCACACGCACGCATGCAGTCACACACACGCTACTCTTTGGCATGGAGTTTCCAACAGATTGTGTCCTTCACGTAATATGTCAGACTATCAGATACAAAACATGGCAGCCTTCCCTGTGTGCCATACCCTGCATCCCATGAAAAGATTAGTGAAGTTTACTGTGTACTACTACTGAATGACAGAGACTAGTGTGTCTAGGAAATAAGCTCAGAGAAAATATCTTGTATGGAATGAACACAGAGAAAATTTCACCAATTGGGCAATAATAACATCATTTGCCTTCAGGGTAATAGGCAACGTTCCCATGAGATGGAAATCCCCAACGTTGTCACCACAATGTAATGTTAGTGTCACATGCCAACACATATGCACTGTAGATTACGTCAGAGTTGCAGGATTGTGCGACACCTTCAGAGTTCCCCTTTCCCCACTAATTAGAGAACAAATATGACTCTGACCTGATGATGTTAAGTTTATTGTGTAGTAACATTTCAACCATTCTCTTCTGGTCACTCATGATGACTAATATTGTTCAGGCATGAGGTGTATTGTGCTTGAAGCAAACGTGTGAGGCACCCGCAGCTTTCCTTGGTCTTACCTTATTACAGCTGGCCAGGTTGTGTCAACCATGTTTAACCCATAAAAGAATGAAAACCAAACTCTGTGTTTCAGTTTTCTTTTTAGTTGACAGATGCAAACAGCCAGCGCGGGGCGGGGGAATCCCTGTGTTTGGAGGGCATGTCCCCTGACTCTGCCAGGCCTTCCCAGAAGTGGCTGTTTTCTGTGAACCTGTGGAGCTTGAGCTGCACTGTAATGTTTGGCATCTCCGTATCTGCTTCCCTTCCCGAGAAACTGCTCTGCCTCAATCACATCTCTGTTTAAATAATATTATGCCATTTTATTTAATCAGTTTCTTATTCCTCACTAATGTTGTTCTGTCTTATCTCTCTCTCTCTCTCTCTCTCTCTCTCTCTCTCTCTCTCCTCTCTCTCTCTCTCTCTCTCTCTCTCTCTCTCTCTCCACATCCGAGCTTCTTCCAGATTAATATATAATATAAAATAACGAGCATACACACCAAATGCTGGTCCATTAACACTTGTACTTTTGAAAGAAAACAGCCGGCATCTTGTTCTATGAAATTGATTAGCATTGAAGTTGTTTGTTGTTGATTGTTTGATATTCTTCTCCATGCCATTTTAAATGTGTTCAGCTTTGAACTATAATCATTCACCTACATCGGGCGAAGACCCATATGGGACACTGAAAGCTTAATATAAGCAGTCAGCATTGTTGAAAAAATACATAGTTTTACTGTTTACTGTGTGTGTGAGAGAGAGAGAGAGAGAGAGAGAGAGAGAGAGAGAGAGAGAGAGAGAGAGAGAGAGAGAGAGAGAGAGAGAGAGGAGAGAGAGAGAGAGAGAGAGAGATATGAGAGAGAGAGAGAGAGAGAGAGAGAGAGATATGAGAGAGAGAGAGAGAGAGAGAGAGAGAGAGAGAGAGAGAGAGAGAGAGAGAGAGGGCAGCAGGGCCTTCGTATTTTATATGTACCCATTCATTCCCACAGCTAGAGCTCTAGATCTCTTCATGTCTGGTTATTATGGAAATTCTATTGATCATCTGCCAAACTGAAATCTTCCCCTGATGTTGAGAGCAGCTCACAGACCGTCCCTGGAGCTTCAGCAGAGACCTACTATGGTCCATGTTTTTCCCAACCATTCACAGCGTTGGGCTAACAAGACCTTTTTTGGTGGTGTTGTTTTGATTTTGTTTGGTCTATTAACAGTTCAGGCTCATTGTAAGGACGGAGAGCTAAGTGAGTCTTCTTGTTTTTGTCATTGTTACAGGGCAGGCCGTTTTTCTCACAGAAAAAAAGTAGGCTCACATAACCTTTCACACATATATAGGCAGATTTAGAGGGGGAAAACTCTCTCAGAGGAGAATTGGTCATCTGGGTTGAATTGTGTTCTTTGAGTGAAATGACGTGTTTGATTGTGGTGCCCTGTATCCGTATGGCAAGCATAAAACTGAGCATTATTTATCTAATTTCATACGTCATTCTTTTAGACCCTAAATTCAAAGAAAAAATGTAATCAACATCCTTGGCCGTACCCCCTCTCTCTTTTTGAAGTGCAAAAAGTTTCAAATTCATAGATATTAAGGCATTCCATCTCTTAAAACTGATGTTTGATGATTTTCTCTGTAGGCCATCATATGTAAGATTTATTCTGCTGTCAACTTTTGGTATTGTCTCATGATAAGTTTTATTTAGCTGTAATATCACATTAAACAGATGCTCAATACCATTGACATTCACAATGCAGCTAAAAGTAGCCCAAATTTGGATTATTTCCCTCATATGTGACACAGCTCCGATGTTTTTAGAACAGTGTGAACAGCAAAAAAACAAAACAAAAAAACACATGGAGCTGCGTCTTTTCAATTCCAATTTTTGCAACATCTCTATCTGGAAATAAATCGGATATACAACCATGTGACTTGCATGCGACTCTTGTGAATTGTTCAGTCTGTACATGTGTTTAGTATGGCGGTGCATGCCAGTAGGGTGGGGTATGGCCTCAATCAAAGCCAGGATTGGTACAGAATGCCATCCCTCACCCAACCAGAGGCGCACAAGTTATTTTTACAGGATAATGTCGTTATAATTCTACATTGGCAGTACTGTTGGGTTGCTTGAATATGAACAGAGTTAAAAAATTCTGTCAGGGAAAAAAATCAGAATTTAGCCAAAGTCTGTCCAACATAAATTAATAAAAATGACAATGGCAACATATTTCATGGTGAACTGCATGCATCGTAAATCTCCTTTAATTATGAAGCCACGTTTGGCAAAGTAGCCTTTATTGTAAATATCAAACTACACTTTTGATGTGAATTGGAACACTTACAGAGCAAAACAGACAAAAAGTGCAAAAACAACTGCGGGGGTTAAACATGATCTCTTCTTACCAAGTTACTGTGCTTTCTGGAATATAATTTACAGAACAATGGCATTGATATGTAACATAGACCTAACAGTGAGCATGCACACAAGCTCTACTTTAAGAATCAACATAAATACCAACAAACGTGTATGTGTGGAAGGACGCCCAAAAACGAATAAACCCACTGCTGAATGCGTGACTGAACTTGTGTAGGTAGATGGGAGCATAATTATAGCCATGGTTTATAATGGCACCTGCATAACCAAGCACATCTCCTTTGGGGTGGAAGATGTCTGGGGAACAGCATGAGGAACAAACAAACAGCACAGTCAACCACTGCTCTGCATAAACGGTCGGACGTAAATGTTTGCAGAGCGACGTGGTGATGAAACAGATGTTGCAGAAAACAACCACAAGGCCTCTGGAGAAACCAAGCCACCCAGCCAAGCGAAGGGTCAACAGAGAGATCTGATTCAAAGCACAGATGCAGCGCGTCTGTAAACTCTCCCCTGCAGGCAGCAGCTACATTCTACTGTCAGCCTTCACACACCACAGGGGTTTAGATCAACTGGTGTTCCACTTTGCTACCAAGACCAAAGTTAGGAAAGAGACCCAAACGAAGAGAATCATATCTATAAATATGTGTTTTCACAGCTTCCAGTTTTTGATTATATATTTTTTTCATATTCAGAATGTATTATTAGGTTCTGATTTAAAGCACTTTGGTACGATTCAACATCATTTTATCGTTGCGGCCAATAACTTAGCTCCATGCTCCTTTACTGTTAAATTAATTGGCATTACATGTCCCTATACACTTTACAACAATGCTAAACCATTAAACTCACAAAGCTGCTGGAATACATCTCCTGTCTTTGTCATCAACTACTTTTTAGAGCAGTAAGTTAATAGTTTGTGTTATTAAATATACACTCCCCAATGATGAACGTTCTCTCCTTCTCCTTGTAAATTAAATTAATTTCATTACATTTTCAGTCAGGAGTGGTGTCACAGCTCGAGTTTGAGTTTAATAAATAGTTATTTATAATTTATACACATTTTTTGTTATTTTGGTTCTGTACTCTAGCACTTTGAGTTTGAAAGGATGCAATGACAATGAGCTTGAAGTGCAGACTGTCAGCTTTAATTTGAGGGTATTTTCATCCATATCGGAGGAACCGTTTAGAAATTATAGAACCTTTTGTACATAGTCCCCCCCATTTTCGGGCATCCAAAAATATTGGACAGTTTAACATAATATAGAATAAAGTAAGCATTTTAAATATTTGGTCACATATCCTTTGCATGCCATGACTTCCTGATGTCTGTGACCCAACAATATCAAAAGATTCTTGATATCTTATTTTCTGGTACTCTTACAAGCGATACTATAACTTCTCTGCATTTGAATGGATCTCTATGGGAATTGAGTGGTTGGACTAGATTTAGCTGTACATTATGCTGGAACAGTATGGAATACATGGTTGGTGAAATGGATGTAAGTCACCAAGGGTCTGAGGTATCAAAAGGGCCTCAAACCATCACTCTGCTGCCAGATATGCAGTAGATATGGATGGATCACTTTAAGGGTTGTTTCCCAGGAGAAGATTAATTATTATGTTAAACTGTCCAATATTTTTTGATGCCCAAAAATAGTGGGGACTATGTACAAAAGATGCTATAATTTCTAAACGGTTCATCCGATATGGATGAAAATGCATACCTCAACCTCTGCACCTCAACCTCATTGCCATTGTATCCTTTCAAACTCAAAGTGCTAGAGTACAGAACCAAAATAACAAAAAATGTGTCACTGTCCAATGAATTATGGTGCTCATTGTATATGTAGTATTCTATAAATCCCACTGACATAAATGTAATTGTTCATGTAGTATAATGGACTTCAGTAAAACGGGACTGTCATTACCATGAACGTAAGCTGAAGCTTTGAAAGGCAAAATAATGGTACTTTGTTTTATTTTAAATAAAGAAATAAAAGGGGCCAACAGGGGTCGCTGGAGCAATGAACACTGCTATCCGTGCTGACTGTATCCCTCCCATACAGTATATCCCTTGGGAAATGCAAAGCCCCTGCAGGGCTGCCAGCCACAGTCGGCAGTGCCAAGGGCCGGATTCAATCCAGTTTTTACCCTTGGGCTTTCTTAGTTTGACCCAATTCTTTCTGATCGGTTTTATGGTTAACCAACATTTGGAAGCCATATTTTTAACTAAAATGTATGACAACTGAATGAAGTATATGCAACTGAACTGAATAACTAGCTCTAACTAGTATTTGTTGCTTGTAGTCTTATCTGAATACCAGTACAATTGCTAGATTGTTGCCTCATTCTGAGAATCCTGCTTTGAAGTCACTCCTTTATCTCTATGCTATCTGTGTTGTGTATATTATATGCAGTATGCATGGCTACAGGTACGGTATTTTCGCAACATTCACCTTTCCTAAAAGCCTGAACATGATCATTGGATATAAGAGTGAACAACATATTTAAGTGACAGAAGGGAAGGCCTTTCCAAATTGCATGCCATAAATAATTGCCTTGCATAGAACTATGAAAGCTAGAGGGCTCCTTAGTGATTTAGATGAGTGCCATCAGAACCCTGTCAACCAGACATCGCAGGTGAGCATCTGGACTATATGAATAGCCAACTGTGACCAGGAGTTTGCAGCAGCAGAACACAGGTAACTTCTCCAACCTGCGGTTGGGTTGGTCTAAGTCTACCATGGTTCCAGATGCAGAGCAGAAATAAATATATGATATGTGATTTTGTCCTGGAGAGTCAAGGTGATCTGTCAAGTGATCTCAAGGGATTTTCTTTTCAAATCTGTAAATAGCTATGGTGAGAGATTTCTTGATGGAGCATGAGAGTGTGAGTTGCGTGAGTCTTGGCAACCCTACTAAATATTATAATTGACAATTTGCAGCATATTATGCAACACATCACGTACCTGTTTTCTGTGTGTGCAAGCTCACTGAAAAACACCATTGTTCTTTATATAAATATGTTTCCTGCCAACATTGCCAAAAGGCTGGAACACGGCCCAGATGATCAGTGCCAGCAAGAAGAAAATAAGAACTTGTTTGTCAACATGTTCTAATATGTGGATCTAGAAGGCAAACCTGCTGCCAGATGTTAAATGAGGTGAGACTGCCTTGTTCAGATACCTGCATTGTCCCTGAAGCCCCATTGCAGGCCAAACAGCTGATAATTCAAAGGTCACTGGGGAATACAAGGAGCACACCTGTGCAATACACTGAACCAGATCCATTTCCCCCAATATGGCCTTTACAAAGGAGAGGAACACACAGGTTAGGCTTTCACAATGAGCCATCTTAGTGGATACATTCCCCTCCATGAACACAAGAACAGACTCCCTTTTTATTTGTCTTATTCTGCAAAACTGCTCTACTTTACTCGTCAGTTTTTCATCTTTATTTTTGCAAATGCTGCACATTCTTCAGCTCTTGTTCTGTTGATATGTACAGTAGATTAAAGTAGGCTACCAATGGCTTTGAATTGAAGCATGCCACTTTAATTATAGACATTTAATGGTACTGAGGGAAATTCATTGTCACCATGGGATGTATGGGAACATAGGTATTTATTTATTTATTTTTTTTACTCTTGATGCAGTATTATTTTCTTTTTTGTATTGCTGTAAATGGTCGTTCCACTGCAACCCTCTCTCTGATCTCGTCTTACTGTGAGCAAACACAGGGAGGAACCATTATGACTCTTGATGGAATGAACCCTCTTTCATAGCCAACAGACAAGGGCCTTTCACTCAGATTCTGTTTCTGTGTAACCCTATCACTGTCCCTATCTTGCTGCTCTCTTTGATGCTCTCTCTCTCTCTCTCCTTCTCTTGCTCACTCCTCTATATCTCCTGTCTATATCTCTTACTCTATTCTCATTTATTCATGAGCAGAAAAAGATATGTTGTACCCCCCTTTTGTCAGTGTTACCAAAATCTTGTTGACATTGACGGCATGCTTGTTTACATCTGTCTTCTCCCTCTGCTTCACTTTGTTTACTTCTCCGTGCTGAAAGACGTCAGTGACCAGGAGAGCTCTCCCACCCCAGGGATTGTTGTGAACATAGGAACGCTCGGAGCCAAAAGAATAGAGTTCCCCCTTTCTACCCCCAGGGCTGTTTTATAGTCCTTTCTGTCCTGTTTCTCAGAAGTCCATCCTGAAACAGTTATATAACCTACTGCCTAACAAAACTCCAAACCATTTTATTCAGGCCTGGTGATGAATGTATGGGACTCTTAGATCAAGACAATGATAATATTATTCTAGTGTGGATTTGTAGAGGAAAATAACACTTGAAACTGCGTGGTTTGAGAGGTTTGGTCACAACATCACTCATGCCTTCAACAAGTTCATATATTTATTATGAGGGAAATGTCTGGATCGTTTCCCCTTGCATTTTATTGAATAGACATGATGTTATGCGGATATTTTTAAGATACATGCATGATACCTTGATACGAAACAATGCAAGCTATACATCAGCAACGCTTGTCCTTTTTATTCCATTTCACTGAGTCCTATAGATACCACACAGTTCTCAAGCTCATACCACAAAGGTTCTGAAGGACTTACAGAACTTCTGGTGAGCAGGATATCCATGGTATTGCTGTGATATTCATGTTAGATATGCATGTTAGACATGTCTGTGAACACCCCAGGCAGTAGATATAGTGCACTGCCACTACTGGTTTGGCGTTTAACAGGTTAAACCAGAGAGAGATTGTGTTATCAGTTTGTTTCAATGCTTAATGTATGAAAACCAATGTTTTATGCATTTGTTTTAGTATCTGCCTTGAAAATCTGTATTTTAAGTGCTATCCCAGGGAACTACGCTGGTATTCCTATTCCCCGGGGAAACGTGCACCCTCCAATGGCTAACCATGGAATTGCCTGAAGAATAAGGAAAACTTTTCCTACTATGTGAAACTCCAGCTTATAGTTTTGGGCATGGCCTAATGACGTCCACCCAGACAGTGCTAATGCGAGCAAGTATCTGGCATGGGACATTGACTTCTTGTTTTTGTTCCTACAAGAAGGTAAAGAGCAGATTTTATGAAAGACAAAGAACCCATAATGAAGCTGCAAATAACAGTACATAGGTTCAATTCTTCACATTTGTTTTTGGCCCTGATTAATTATTATCAATTAATATTATGTAGTTGTAGTAGTAATTGGAAAATTAGGTAAAATGAAAGAATCACACTTTAATTATACTTCAAACCAAAATAACTTCAACATGTACAATATTCCTTTTTTTAGGGTATGTAACAATATTTTTGTTCCCACAATTTTGGTGTAATTAATAAATTATTCCCATTGCATAATGGTTTCAGGAAGGGTAAGAAATTTACATGTGAATCCCTGGCTATTGTTAAGTATATTTAAGATATAACTGACATATATCATCAGCTTACAACAGTTTTTTAAATTTTAATTGCTTGTCAAAATAAGTACTTATTGCATCAATCTGCACATAGGGAGAATTTAGGTGAATTTTTGTGAAATTTGTGAAAATTTGCACCAATGTGTATAGGAGCTACAGCCACAGCATTCAAGAAAATTTGAACCTTTACTCAGTATAACATGATTATTTTTGCATATGCATGCAATGTTGTAAGTGGACATGTTATATGCTACAGTAACTTTTACAACTTTTGTTTGGTTGACAAAAAAACTGACTGAAACTTCTCGAACTGACAAAAATAAACAGTATCCAAAATATTTTGCAGTAAAATAACATATAATTTACATTAACTTATTTACATTAACTTACATTAACATATTGCACATCAGAGCTGATCTTTATTCCTGTTGTGTCCTGGCCTAATGTTACTTGTGATATTATTATATACTAATGGCCTCAGCTAATCAACAACAATGAACAATGAACTGTAGTTTCTGGAGTTCATTGAAATATGGAAATGGACAAATGGCGAAAAATAAATGGTTGGGCTTAAATTGCAAGGAGCAGTAGTCTGTGGAAAACACCTCCAGCAAAACAAAAAATTGAGTAGGCCTATCAATGATGGCATCATTCATTGGAAAACAAAAAGTGTATTTTTTTTAAAATTATTATTATTTTTTTAACCTGGCTGTTCTGTTCATTACAAAATGCCATTGAGCTTGTTTTCCTGACCCCCCAGGGAATATATTTGGGTTTTCCAGAAGGTGAGGTCCAGCTGTAGTGGCCGTGTGCTGTAGTCTCCTTGTCTCGCTGGCCTTTCTCTGAAGTCACACTGATTTCCATGAAACTGTTTCAGGGGCTACAGACAGCTGATCCCCTGGGCACAGTCAACAAGCCTCTCGCAAGCACCCACTTGCACTGCCTTGAATGTCAGGTCCCCCAGAGAGAAACCTGAGTGGCTAGGAAGTGACAGACTGTACTCTGCTAAAAAAGATGATTAGGGAACATGGGGGCGGGGAAGATTATTTTACACACTCCTGGCCTGACAAAAACGTGACTTCCTTTCCTGTACTTCTGAAACATCAGTGTGAAAGTAATTAGAAAACCTGGAATAAAAGATACAACATACTGATAATGTTATGATAACATAACTGATCTGTGGTCTTATTGATAAGTGTTCTCCAGACCTTTGGACCTTAGATTTATTAAAGGTATCTCTCAGGTACAGCTACTCTGGTCCTTATCACTTTCCATAGTGGCGGTGGTAGATCCAGAGGGGGGGGGGTCACTGGGTTCACATAAACCTCCCTGGGAAGACCCCAGTTGCAGGAAGACACCTTTTTTTCATCGCAATTATTCTTATTTTATTATTATTCTTATTTTTATTTTAATGAGTTCATATAGCCCTGACACATTAGTCTTACACATGACTTTGGTATGCTCATGACAAACAATATTTGTCCAGACATTAAGCAACATGGCAGCAGGTATATCCAGTATCAGTCAAGCTCTCTGGCTTAGGCTGACATGTTTTGACCCTGGAACTAGGCTTCCACAGACAAACACTGACACTCCCATAGGGAAACAAAAGCACCATGTAACATGTAATCTCCAGGGGGGCAAAGAAGCAATGCAGCATGAAAAGGAAACTAATAATCACTAAACTGCAGTGTTTACCTTTGAATATAACAGTCAATTACTTTCCTTTGAAGAAGAAAAAAAAATTGGAAATGTGTTTTTTTGCGAACCGATGCCAGAATTCCAGTCACGTCATGCTAGTTTTACAGAACAAAAAAAAAAATGGACAAATAAATACTTGCAGCAAGGCAATATGACTGACAACTATGAGATTTTAATTGAGGGATTGCTTAACTAACATTATAAACATTCTAATCCCAATTCATTTTTTGGGGTGAAAAGTCAGTGAAACGGCGTCATTTGGCAGAAAGGGGAAAGTTAGCCGACTAGGACATAGCCAGGCTATATCCAGGTAAACCCTGGGCTATATTGGGGTTAACATAGTCAGTTTATGCCAAAACATGTCAATACGTCTCTCAACCTACATTTCCACCACTATAAAACATCAAGATTCTGGCTTTTGTTCACTGGGATACTGGTCTTGTTCTGTGATTAAAACAGTTTGTGCTCTCCAGTGGGCTCAAAAAACACTGGTTTTAGTCTAGAGCTGATAAAAAAAATTCAACATGAGAAAAAACAGGATAGATGACTTCCTGCCAGTAACCTTGAGGAGCTGCACAGCTCGTTGTGGTGTATGTGAGTTTGTCCCCTCATATCTGTCTCACTTTGAGGGGATGAAAAAAAACAGCGCCGAAAAATCAATGCATGGAGATGAGCATCCCTGACTAGGTGAGAACGACTTCAGCAAGTCCGCCAAAAGTGAGAGACACAACACACTGCATTTGTAAACTTGTAGCAAGTGTGCAGACAGGTCTCTGTGTCCCTAGATTCTACATTTCTGCAGGACAGCTGCTAGGCCTGCATCTAAAAGTTAGACTTGTTTGTGATTATCAGTAAGAACACCATGTATACGTTAGAAATCATTCAGAGACACATGCATCATAGTATAATACAGGTATTCCTGTAGGTAACATAACATAACACCCCCCCCCCCCACCACCACCACCATCTCTCTCACGCTCTCTCTCTCTTTATCTTTCATTGTAAATCAGGTTTTGCAAATCAGGTTGACATGGGAGGGCTTCTGTTTAAATGATGTTCTGGCCATTTCAGCGGTATCCAGTTAGGTCACCTGAGTTATGATATGTCATGAGTCCTGATCGTCTTCCCCAGGTAGCCAAGTTTTTATAGTGGTGTTTGTCAAGTGACATAAAATGTGCCTGCAAGGATCATGGCTGTCTTTCCCTCACCTGTTGGTACTGCAGCAAGCCAGTAAGGCATTAGGGTTATAGGACACGTGTTGAACACAGTTAATAGGAACACATAGAAACACAATTTTAAAATGGTTTTAGTGGCTGTAATTAGGACTATTTAGTCTTTTTATCAGTGTTGTTAGAAACTATGGATTGTGAAAGAGTGCCTTTTTGACTTGTTTTTACAGAGATTTTAATGAGGTGTGCCAGGTCAATCTTGAATTTGAAGCATTTTGACTTTCATGCTAATAGGATAAAAAATTGGTCCAATAATAAGAGGTACAATAGTAAGAGACACTCTTTAAATAATGCATGTGAATAAATCAATAAAAAAACTAAGTAACTAAGCTGTATTATATAAAATCTTTTTCCTCATGACAGAAGGTGTCAACTTTTCCATTGCTTTGGGGAGTGCTTGTCAAACATTTGAATCTGCAGTTCTGTGTAGTGTGTTAAACCTTAGGCTGCACTTTCAGTTCTCCAATGATATTCCTGGAAAAGATAAAGCATCAAGAGTGTCATAAAATGTCTGGGAAGTCCCTATACATTACAACCATATATATTGAGTTGTGAGGTCAAAGTGGGCATTCTTTTACATATGCGTCATATAGAATAATCCAGCAACTCAACAACCAGCAAAACATGAGAGCAGTGAAAGAAAAGAATATGGCGCACACCCACACAGTCGAGTCCTTTGTTGTTTCATAAATAGCACAGTATATATGATCATGAACACCGGCACAGCCATGACAGTCCAACAATTACCTCTGGTATACCAACAGTAGAGGGGGAAGTATCTAAAGTCTACATTATTTTAACTTGCCCTTTTTAGTGGAAATCAGATCCTGTGCTCTACATTGTAACCTACACCCGCCATTTTATCAGGGGCATAATCAATAATAAAAATCCCAAAGCAGGCCCTCTCCACACCAATACAGTATGTAACATATTGCTGAGAGATGAGAAAGCACCCATGTTTGTGGCAGGGCCGTGCAGAGACCTTTTGAGGGGCAGGTGCTCAAAGTGAGAAAAGGGCACATCAACCTAGAAAAACTATTTAGGGGACACTTCAGTGCTAGGGGGGTCTGGGGGTCTTGATTGATTAAGGTAAAATAATTCATCAAATGATGCCAAAAAAGTTGACTTTGGAATCACTTAAGCAATTTAAATGAACTTACGTAAATGCAAATTCCTCATGAGAAAAACGTAAGTAAACCCCTACCTTTACTATCATATATATTGATTAAAATTGATGTCTGGTGCACAAAACAGGTGTAAATGATTGTCCAATTATTAGACAATAATTTGGAAGTTGTATGCTTACATAAAACAGCCAATTGGTCTGGTTTCGACCTAACCATCGAGGTGTGTGCTAACATATCATGCCTAGGTCAAAAGAGCTAGCCGGAGCCCTAAGAAAAAAGATTATTGATTCTCATAGGACTGGGAGTTGTTACGAAGCCATTTAAAAGCACTTTGAAGTACATCATTCAACTGTTCGACGCATCATATCCAAATGGATAAAATTCCACTTTACTGGAAATCTACACAGGACAGGCCGTCCCACCAAATTCACCCCAAGAGCTAACCGAAAGATGCTTCTAGAAGTCTCCAAGAACCCAAGAGTAACATCTAAGGACCTACAGACTTCACTTGCCACGGTTAACGTAAAAGTACACGAGTCAACAATCAGAAATAGATTGCACAAACTTGGCTAACATGGGAGGATAGGAAGGAAGAAGCCCCTACTCTCCAAAAAGAATATAAAAGCACAACTGAACTTAACAACATCTGGATAAAGTTCAAAACTACTGGGAAGATGTACCTCTGGACTGATGAGTTGGATAATTTGGAGTTATTTTGGGCGCAATGCAACACTGTCCTTGAGCAGAAGTACCCCATTCCAACGGTGAAACATGGTGGAGGGGGCATTATGGTTTGGAGCTGCTTTGCTGCCTCAGGGCCTGGTAAACTTATCGTAATAGTAAGTAAACCTAACCCAATTCTTGGGCAATGGGCAAAATGTCTATCACAATACAAAAACAACAGTCTACAGTGTTGCCAGCAATAAAGTCTGCAAGTGAATGATGTGTACTTCTAGGCAAATAACACAGATAATTACTGTATGGAGACAGGATAAAAAGAAAAACATATCAAACAGGCTTTTCCTGTGTTGTTCAGCTAATCCTCATACATAACACATGATGGCTGCCACCTCTCAGTGTCTGAGACCACAAAGCAGACACGTGCAGACGCTCCAAGAGCACAGACAACAAGTCATCATCAATCTGAGCATTGAGGGCAGAGCAACCAATCAGAACGCTAGGAATGGTACGTCAGGGCGTGTCAAGGTCCTTTGTCCATAGACAGTAGAGGAGAGTTCTGCCCAGAAAAAAAGCGGTCCGCCCAGAACTCCGGTGGTATCAGCCATAGAACACAACAAATGATTAGTCATGGTATTTATTTTGCACCAATCTGGTTGTGTTATTGGTTTTGCATCCGCTAAACGTCTTAGTAAATCAGGCCCTTAATTGTTTCTTGTTGATAGATGAGTGTTTTAGACTTTGTTTTAGCCATAAATCAATGGATGAATCTGGAGAAATGGATGTATGGATGCATAATATTATTAAACCTGTAAAATACCCACTTATCATTGCATTGTTTTAACTCATTCTTCGTATTTGGGTACATTTGTGTTACATGTTGCCGCACTTGTTTTTCACCAGTATATTCCCCCTCTTGTACATAAAAGCACAAACCCAGGAAGTTTGTGTGAGATGCTTGTGATTTGAAAAACAATGTGTTGGTGATATTGGCCTTTCAGTGATTTTTTAAAGTGAAATTCGAGGCTCTCCTGTTCCAAACCCAAACACACTACAGGCTTCTTGAAATGTCACATACACCCTCCCAGCATGCTTTGCCTTACCAGGTATGCTTTCATAACTGGCAGAATTTCAAAGGCCATGCGTGGTGGGCATATCAGATTTTATGTGATAAACGTAACTTTCTCATGACTGGATGTCAAAAATGGAGATTTTAACATATAATTCCTGTAGGCTACAGGTCTTTGCCTAATTGTCAGATTACTTAAAAACCGATGGCCACCATGCTAATTAAATGGGTTCCTTTCCATAATACAGTGCATATGATTGCTCTTATCAGCCAGTATTTCTCTATTATATAACATTTAACTTTAAATATGAGTGTGTGTTAGTATGAAATTTTGTATGTTAGTATTAGAATTAGCTATTTATTATTGTTAGTATTAGCTGTGTGTAATAAATAGCTAATCTGGTAATCCAGTGACTTTTATGTAGGTTAATGTTCAGATTGGGTTCTGAAGAAGATTTTAATTAGGTTCATTAACATTTTAATAAAAATGTTATTAACTCTGTTTATATGAATTTTGATACAGTGATACAGAAATCAGATGTATGACAATCTGTGCATAGCTATATGAGTCTATCCTCCACAGTGCTGGCGATGGCAGGAACCCAATTCTAATACGCCAATGTAGAGTTGTCCACTGCACACAAGAAGAAGCAGACATTTTACAAAAAAATGGCAAACTTTATTCTTCTATGCATAGCGTATACAATGGGGATAGTGTGCTCCCTAATACTTCTCTCTCAGTGAGAGAGCACACAGTGAGGGGGGGGTCCTGTCCCATGTGTCAAGGCACCAGTGACAACATCTTTATAAACAAAGTTGGTACAGGACTTTTCAAAACAGCATTATGTTTATTGCATGTTTACTATTTAATCCCAACAAATTAGGAAAACTGATATACTGTCAAGATGAAAAATTGGTAACTGGTTTTAAAGTAACTGGTCAAATGTCAAACACGGAATCGGGTCAAATTGACCCGGAACATAATAAGAGGGTGAAGAGAAGGTGCAGAACCATGATTCCTAGCTTGGTAAAGTCTCGCAATAGCATAATCCATATGACTAATAGTTGCCTTGTGTTCAGCAATTCTTAATTTCATGTTTTGTTTAGTTTGCCCTATGTATATCAACCCACATGTACATTTTAACATGTAAACAACATGTATTGATACAATAGATATACTGTATATTTGAATTTTTTACCCTGCGTGAGGGTGAGTGAATGTGAGTGGCATGTGTGTTGGAACAATGTGAACATTTTCCACATCTCTGTGTACTTCTTTTGCCAACCGCTTTGGAGGTTATAAACAAAACCTGGAATTAAGAATCGCTCAACAAAAGGCGTCAGTTAGTAATATGGATCATGCTCCTGTGAGATTTTACCAAGCTAGGTATCATGGTTCTGCAGCTTCTCTTAAATTTATTGGAATTCAGAGAGTGGTTCCAACCCCATAGGTGGTAATCTAGTCCAGGAACTATTGCAAAAGGAATCGTACTGGATCCATACTCTCAAGTTGTTAGAACTGTGATAATATCAAATAGGCATACAATTAACTGATTAATGTGCAATTAATAGATTAATAACTGAACAATAAAGCAAAAGCTTACATAAATTCTCCCAAATCCTGTTGACAGATTAATAATGCTGACTGAATTTATGAAACCGGTCACAACATAATGTGCAAGGTGCACTGAAAAATACTTGACTAAATGAAAGCATTTAAGTTTGAGTGGTTCATTGCATTCAGTTAAGGGTTTCCATTATGAAGATATATGTTACAACAATTGGGTGCAAGAAACAATAGCAGGCTTTCTGTAGCATCTTTAACTTAAGCTCTTCATAGTGGGCAAAATGAATGGATTGTTCCAACTTCTACAAACCAGAGATGATTTGGGCATGCATTTTTAAATGTGTATACTTCAGAAAAGAAAAACAGACATGTAAAGAAACTATACCAACGACCAAAACAGTTTAGATTAGAAAATGAAGTAACCTCCACCACTATGCAAACTTTTCTTTGCAAAACTGTACCACCAAGAAATTCATGACAAAAACAATAATATTTTATACTGTTTATTTAAAAAAATACAAAATTACAAATCTTTGGCAAGTTCAGTAATTCAGCATAAACAAGTATATAAAATACATTCAGTTTAAGATAAATGCCATGCACATCACAACAGGTGTGTGTCAGTCACATTGCTTGACGATGTGGAGAAAAGGACATGCCTCTAAGTTTTGGAATGTATTGCATTACACTTCAGAGTGGCGTCATCATCAAGTTAAAGCTTCATGTACCATTGATCCATTTTCCTGTACTAGTCAAACCACACTCTGTAGTACATTGATAAGGCACATGGATCAAATCAAGTGCACCAATAATAAGGCATGGACATTCCCACTTTTGGTGCTCCAAAAAGCAGCTCTGTTTTTGTGCTTTCTGCCGCATCAACTGCAGTGCTAATCCACTCTCCGCAGCTGAGAGGTGTAAACAGTGACTTGTTAAGCTAGAATCTTTGGCATGGCCAAGCACAGAGGATCAGAACATCTTATTCCCACTTTTCTGAGAAACAAGTATAGCATGCGGCCATTTTCTGCATATAGACCTCATTTGTGTTAAAGTTATTACACAAGAACAAGATTTCAACACGTGCTCAACTTCTCTTTTCAACATGACGATTTACAAACACAAGTCTTTACAGGTCATCTCTCCTTGCCAGAGAGGCAAGACCGATGCTTCTCAACAAATCTCATGCAGTGCTTTTCATTCATTTTCAGATACTTGAAGCTTTTCAAGATTTTCCCTTTCTCTCATTTTCCCTGTGTAGCCTACCTTAAAACCTGCTGATTAGACTGCCTTTGAAATCTCTGCGACTAATCAAAGGCACATCTCTTAGATATGTGACCCATTCTTTGATTTCTTTACTTGCATAACCGATTATTGAAAGTTTCAGAGGGGCTACAATCTAGGACGTTTTGCAGGCTGGAGCATTTTTAGGCTGAGAGATAAGGTGGAGGGGATGATAATCTTTTTTCAAACCCTGGATAGCATGTGGCTCCTTTGACCAGCCAAACAAGCTGGAAACTGGTTTATCTGCAGATAAAATAAGTACTGAAGACCACAGGCTTTTTAAAGCATTTTTTCCACCTCTACCCATAAAATGATCTTTCCCAATGTTTCCTGACCCCACACTCACAGCACTGTCTGTGAAACCGTGGTGGGGCAAAACGCAGCTTTGGGGCCTTGACTGGAGCCGATCACTGAGGAAGACAGGATGAGGGGAAAGTTCATATTCATGTTTCCTGTCCTTTTTCGTTTCAAAGGAACTTCCCACACTGGCCCTGTCCACTCTTATACTCCTTTCTCTGTTGCACTCCAGTCAGACCCAAAGCTGGGGCAAGTTCCTGGGCCTCAGTTCCAGGTTTGGATAAAGATCCAAGAGTAAACTAATCTCTTAGTTTTAATCTCTGCTTAATTTTTTTCAGGTCATCGCTTGCAGCTCTGTTGGGGCGAACCATTCAACACGTCATACAGCGCGGTCTTATGTTGGGGGTCTGAGGGTGTGGGTCCACCTGGAGGCACAAAAACAGAGAGCTTCAGAAAGGGTTCAAAAAATGGCATCCATCACAATTGAGAAATGTTGTGGTCGCATCAATTTCTTATGACTCCTTGTACCGAGGTATTTATCTGTATGTCAAAACGTAACATAACTTCAATTATCAAAACACAAGCAATTTTTTGCAAGCTTGGTCAGCTCCTACAATTCATATGTGGCCTGAAAGCTCCTGGTACTAACTGTAACTGACAGAGTGGGCTCACCTCACAATACACTGGAGGGGGCCTGAACCGGAACTCCTGGACATAGGTAAAGAAAGGGCGCTCCAGCACCCCGCTCAAGTCCTCCTCAGCCTCAGGGGGTGTCATGTTCTGCTCCGCCTCTTCCTCTGAGATAATGCTGTTGTAATCTGGAGGAGCTGTACATGACAGAAGAGAGGGTTCAAAATTAGATAGTCTTTTCTCTCCTTGTTTGTTAAACATGTCCTCTTACATACATCAGCTGCACCAAGATATAAGCTGAAGAATGACACTCACGCTCAGGCTGCTCTGGGATGGCCATGCGCAGCCATTCCAGGTTGACACTGTACTGGCTGCTAACACTGGAGGTGCGACTGCCGAAGGGATGGAGGGGAATGGTGCCCATGACCAGGGGCAGCTCCAGGCACAGTTTGGATGTCCCAGGCACATCCACACACACCTGGCAGCGAGAGCACAAAGACAGGTCAGAAACATGTAGAATTCCTACAGAGCCTTTATTTGATCCATAAAGGCAACATCCACATGCAGCCTTTCTCAGCCCAGCTTCACTGATGATTTGGGACCGCAAAATTTAATGACTGAAACAATACGGATATCTAAAACACTGACCTTCAGCATGTACTCCACTTTGATGATGCGGCAATGCAGGATGGAGGGTCCAACGGGAGGGATCTTGATGGCGCGGCCATGCCAGATCTCCCTGCGCCGGGCCCCCACAGCGTCACCGCACAGCGTGGCCACCACAGAACGTTTCTGCCTCATGGTGCCCCTGGCGATGAAGGTCTGTGTCTGGGTGATGTAGGCCTTGGGCATCACGGAACGAGAGGTGGAGTTATCAAACTCGGCAAAGACGGGGATCACCTCGCCTGTGTGAGGAGAAAAGGGGTCGCTAGGTTAGAGGAGGAAGGAGAACCAAAAGGAGAACGTGGATTGCTATGGTTCACACTGAAGATGTTGTTGAGGTAGGGGAAAGAAAGTAAAGATTAGTCTTACCTGGTGTGTATCCCTGCCGGTCAATCTTAGCAGTCACTGACACCTGCCCAAAATTGCGGTACCATACTCGCGCCATCTTGTCTTTTGTCCCAGCTTGGGGAGCCTGGGAAGGCAGAGAAAAGATGCGCATGAGTGACTGTTCTATAAAATGTCCACTGAGCAGGCAATGTGGCGCGGAAAATAAAGCCCGAGTGCAACAATCTTACCAGCAAGGTCGGTGTGTTGATGTCAATGGGCTCAATAACTGTGAACTCCTTCTTGATCTTCTTTACTGTTGTCCAGGGCCGGTGCAGTTTCACTTTCACCCAGTAACGAATGCTGCCGTGCTTTCCTTCAAATGAGGTCACCAGCGTCCTGTTGGTGATCACAGAATGAATGTTAGCAGTATATTTCACGACCCAGAGACTGACACTTCCTATAAGACATTATGCTAGAAAGCCATCTATAATTATTATGCTGCTTTCAAGACAGGAAGAAAGGTTCACCTTCATTTTTAACAGTAACGTCTGACTAGAATGCAGTCGTACCAAATCATTTATTGCAGAATAAAGTGTATGAGCATACTTACTCTTCAGGCAGCTGGAAACTGAAGGGGAATTCATGCCTGCCAGCTGGTAGAACAGTCATGTCACCATTATCTATTAAAATATATATATACATACATGAGCCGTTTGCACTTCATTCATAGATGCCTACAGAAAACCAAGCTTTGTGTTACAAAAGGTTTACCCCCATTGTAAAATAAGAAACAAAGAGGGTCTACACGCACAATTCACTAACCACAAACTACGTCAATCCCCATTATCCACCATGTATTTCTAAGTTTCAATTTTGTCTACCATTGTGGCCATAATCACATAGTTCCTGTTGCCCACTTATTTGCATTCAGAGGCAGTTCCTTTTAAACTGAACAACTTGTTTTGTCACGGAGCCCTGAGGCAATGTCCAGAAACACCAAATATCTGCAAAACACCCGAATATTCTTTTCTGCAATTTCCCAGTAGCGATTACCTTAAAAAAATAAGTCAGCTTTCTTTCATAAGAAAAGCTATTTACTTTTTGAATACTCGTTTAAAATGTTTGCAGGCAAAATTTTTCTGCTGGATTTGCTGAACTGGGATTTTTAGGTATTCTTATTGTAGAACAAAGGTTTTAGGATAGTTTTAAGTCTTTGTACTTTAAAGGTTATATTATGGGATTCATTAAAAACCTGTAAATTAGTGCGGTCAATAAGTCTGACCTAATCGGGTCAAGTAGGCTACAAATAGCCTATGAACCGAAACAAAAGACAATCTATTCAAAATTATTTATTTGCAAAAACATTCATAAACAGAATAAACTTCTCAAAAGTCGCAGGATGCGTACACTTTTTATATAAACACAATCAATTGCACACTCCTTAAACTTTTCATTTGTAGCTGTCGATAAAAATCCCAAACAAAAACTTTAAGGAAAAAGTGATTATTCACTATCTTTAAACAATTAACAAGACCTCCATTGTTTTGAGAAACAGTTCAGCTGTTCAGGAACATTCTCATTCTGGGACTCGGTCTCATGCAAAGCCATAGCATAGGCTACAGCTGCGGCATTGTGACTGAATGACTGACCTGCTTGCAAAAGCACCTCTCTCCGATTGAGGTATTCCACTTCGTCGCTGTAGTTCTGAGTGTAGGCAGTGCTGGCTCCGGCACTCCGAGACTCGGTCCAGTGAACTTTAGCAAAACCTTCGGCGTGCAACTTCAACGACTCCACTTTGCTCTCCCCTGCAAGATCCAACACCACTTTACCGGACACTACATCCCCGCTGCTGAATACGGGAGGGGTGTCGATTTCAGGGGAGTCAAAGAGGATGTAAAACTTTTTCAATTTGTCAAAAATCATCTTCAGGTCCGATATTTCCGATATGCAAACAGAGAAAATTAATATTTTGCTGCTTGCGATGAAGTGCTCTCACGTCTTAAAGTATAGCAGTGCTATCGAGTACTCTTGTGCGCAATAGTTGCAAAACAAAACTGCAAGAGCAGCCTCTCTCTTCAAGTACCTTATGCACGATGTTAAAGGGGCGGGCCTTGGGAATTTATTATGTAAGACTCTTGCCATGGATTGTTGCTAGCTAATAAACATCTTCGCTGGGTGTGGATAGCGAGCGGGACTAGCTCCACACAGTGGTGATTGATAGTTACAGGTTCTCTGACGAAAACAAGCTGACTGAGCATGCCCCAGGACATAAAGGTTCCTCCCATTCGGCATTTGGCACAGCAAGGTTTCGCACTGTACTCGAGAACAGTTGTTTACCCCAACTTTTGATCACGCTAGAACTTTTTGTTTTCAAGTCTATAGCACATGTAAGAAATTAAATGAACTGACTCATCTTTTACGAGCAGTTCAAATAAGCTTCATTTGGTTATCAAATTAATTCCAAAAAATAGACCCGATCAGTTGAGGATTCATTTGATTTTTTGAAATGCCAGCTTAAGCAATGAAAAAATATTTACTGAAAAAAATACTGTATAAGATGGAAAGATTTTACTGAATTTGAATACTGTATGACATTCTTGTAATTATATGTGTGTGTGTTTCAGACGTCATGTGTCTTTGCACACACACACACACACACACACACATTATATATATATATATATATATATATATATATATATATATATATATATATATATATATATATATGTTTTGTAAATAATAATGCTGGTTTCCTCTGAATTGGAAAAATTGGAGTTGACCACGAAAAAACAACTCTCGCTTTCTTTGTTCCCAGGAAGTACCCAAAAATAATATATCGCCTCCCTGTGGTCAAATATGGCATGTCAAAGTTGAACTAAAATTATGCCTACAGGAAAGAACCTTCGCTGATGTGCTCTGCTTCCATTTGATCTAGCCTGCCCCCCGGTGGCTAACAAATGCAGTGCAGTGCTGTTGGTCTTCCTCATTTTCACTCGGGAGCCATACTTTGGAATTAACCACAAACTGAACCTCTGAGCACAGCTGTCATTTGCGAGTTGAGCACTGAATGACCCCAAAACTTGTCAACAAGAAACGATATGAAAACATTAGTGAGAGTCAATAATATAACGACCATAATTTTAATATGATTTCTCACATTATTTTATTGTTGCCTCTTTGTAAAGAATTTTGTCATAATTTATTTACTAAGGAGTCCAGTAATAGCACTGAATACTGGTATTAGTTTCCGTTCACTTATTTGACATTAGAGTTATAATTGTTGCTTCTAATATTTCCATATTATCAGAATTGGAGAATGCATGTGAAAGTGTGCTCACAGTAGCCTATTGATATTTATGAGAAAAAGCTACCTTAAAGTAAAAAAAATGTGATCGAGAGCAGCATAGTTGATATGGTGTAGTGGGATACAGTATGTACTCTTTGTATAGTTCTTATAAATTCTAATTATCATTACACCATTTATCAGGCACTCTTACTTGCACTAATTATGACAGAAAAACAAAAGTTGGAATGGAGTTGGCCGTTTTGATGTTGAGAACAGGAATGTCAATGTCCAGGGTCACTGGAACGAATGGAAAAAGAAAAAAATATTTGATCCACGCTTAATAGATAGAAACCCAGCAAAAACTCCATACTGATGGGAATATTGGCGACTAAAATAAAGAAACACTTAACACAAAAACCGTGGTGCACATTAAGCAATAGTTTCTGAGAAAAGAGGCTTGACAGATTGTGATAAGACTTGTTTTAATAAAGTAATACACAAACACAAAGCCCACGTGGTTGATATGTTGTCAAGGTATGTGATCCAACAAGTCTGTGCAGAGAAGCTGTTTTTTCCAAAAGAGTCCAAGGATTGTGATTATGGTGCAGTGATGATACTTACACAATACAATAAGGTGGCTTCTTTTCTCTTTAAAAGGGCATGTGACTGACAGTTTGCACAGGCACATGAGCAAGCACGTTCCGGATGGGGGACTTTTGCGTATAAACCTCTGTATAGGCTGTTGAGAAATATCCCCTCTTGAAATGAGCAGGAATGTGGCTACTCTTAAGCTGTGGAGGACAAAAGAAGTTCATGAATACAGGATAAAAGACGTATCAGTAAGAGCAGAGCTTAATATTATTCATAGATTAAGTGCAGAGCCTTACTTTACTGTAGGTATAGTTGACCCAGACTTCAGTGATAGTTTTTTTTTAAATTTTTTATATTGTTTCAGTTTTAGTCATATTTTCATATTGGCCCAGAGTTTGTGTGTGTGCAGTGAAAGATATTTTAGATATTTATAGTAGTTCCTGATGACCTGCTAGCTTCACAATGGCTGGTATGGGGGCATTTGGGATATGTGGTCTAAAGCAAGAAAATATACTTCCAAGTACTGTGTCTCCAAAGCAGCTTGTATAGCAAATATGCCTCCAGAGGTTGTCCGTGCGTACATTACCTGATTATTCTTCAAAAAATTATGTTTAATCTTATTTGCAGTTGGAACCATTTCCTTCTATTTCATACCAGCACATTTCACATAAAACCATCTGGGCCAATTGAAAACATACACTAAAACTGAAATATTATCCCAAAAAACCGGAAAGCAAATGACCATTTTAAGTCAAGAGGAGCAACAAAGTGACAACATTATTGCGTGCAATAAGTAACACTAATTTAATCTTACAGCACTGAGTTTGGGCCAGTGGCAGAGGGAAACTAAGAGCTGTAATTCTAGGAATGGTTGTTACATACTTTTTTTTTCAGGCCCTCTCAGTCAGACTGAAAATGTTACTTTCCGACATAATGTCCTCTAATAGTGGTATACTGATATGAGCTTGTACCATTACTTTCTTTTTTATGTTTTCTCCCCATTTTCCTCCCAGTTTGGAATGCCCAATCATGCTCATGCTGCAACATTCATCACAACCTCTGGAACCACTGGATGAGCCCATCAACAGCCCTGTACCCTGACTTATTATATATGATCAAGCTGAACGGAGTTTAGAACAACAGAATAACAATCAGCTTTTGGTAAGCACTGTACCAGCTCCAGTTGTTCTGGGCGTAGTGAGTGCCTTGTGCCCTTCACTGGGCGGTAGTCTGCCTGCATGGTAGTCACTTTCGGTCCAGTCGCTGGCGGAACAACACAAAATATTGAATATAGTATCATTCGCTGCAAAAACTGCTCAAGCATTTGCATGTATATTAAACATCTGTCTCCTTTGGCAAGACCACCAGTAAACATTTTCAGGAAATAAGACTCATAAGGAAATATGAAAATGACAGTTATCATTCACAATGAAACTTGTAACAATCATGTGCTCTTGGGTCAAAGGTAATCAGGTGGTGTTCTGCTCTATTGAATATTTTTCCTCGTAATCGTGTCCTTTTCTTGCTCTTGCCTTGGGTGGCCATCCCATAGCCAGGGGCAGGGATGAACGGCATGACCCTGACTGCTGTCCTGCGGGGATAGTCCACACTCGAAGTCGACGTGTATGACAGGCCCTCCTTCCCAACCTGCCCCAGCACCACATTGCTCTTTGTCATAGCGGCGGGCCCATCGATGCGCACCAGAGGCCCCTTGGGGTTATTCTGAAAAGGGAAACACCAGCTCTACCTCATTAGCCCCGTACTGTCCACAGGTCACAGGGGAGCAAACCACTATGACTAAGGCTTGTTTTTCCTACACTTTTGTCATCGCAAAAGACAAGCGATGGGAGAACCAGCAGGCCCTTGATTTCACCTTGGAAAAGAAGAACTTGTATGAAGTGGCTGTCATCCTTGCACGGTTTCGCTCAGGATCCATGTCTCCCTTTGGTACGGAGCTGAAGTTTCTGTCCTTTTTGATCAGGAGGACAGGCGCTGAAAAAAACATGGGTAATCAGTGGAAAGGGTGAGAGAATGCTAGCACTGAAAAAGACTAAAGTGAGAGACTACTCAAATATTGTATCTGCAGACTGTGTGCTAGGCCCACTCAATCATTCTATCCATATTTTAACAGCACATTTCAGTCACTATTTAAATAATGTGTGCACCTATGATAGTATGGTATTAAGTGAAAGGCTACAAGTTCACACCTGTCTTAACTGAAGGATGGACATCAGAGGTTGTGGTTTTCCACTTCGTTGGATAGTCCCCAAGATTAATTAGCTGATGTTCATGAGTTTGGTTTATTACTTCTGAGCTGTGAAAGAAGTAAAATTAAAGAAAGCAATATTTAAATTTAAATTCAAATCATTAAATTATTAAAATGTATCTTTTGCTAATGGTCATTATTTTATTATGAATGAATTGGACTTTCCCCTTTGCTCACTCTAGGGGAGGAAAACAGTTATTCTTTTCCTGCCCCCACCCACAAAAAGTTATTATTTTAAAAGGCTGTTAAACTGAGTTTCCACATGTGCAACTGACATACCTCACCCTGCCTTTATCACTGAAATGAGCACTGTAGCTGGTTTCACACTCCCTAATCCTCTCTGGGTCTCCCATCGTAAATGCAGGACTCTATGGAGATCATGTGCATAATGTTTATTATCTGAGTTCAGAGCAAATGTATTTCTCTTTGTTGCCAGTTCCAGAAGGAATCTTTTTAAATGACACTTCCTTTTGGAAAGAACATCATTATACAATAAACATAAATTGATTACATTTATGCCAATTAATTGCCTTAGTCTGAATTACCTGCATCACAGCCTTTGGGGGAGCACACCAGCGGAACTTGTAAGTGTCACTGTATGCTGATCTGAGAGGATGGTTGAGTCTATACTGTTGGATCTTCGTACCATCTAGACAGGAGGACATACAGATAAATGCCACTTTACAATCCAGACACAGTATATAAATTCAATAGATTTAGGACACCATATTGTAATTTCTCATCCCATGCCAATAAAACAGGTCAATAATTTTGTCACTGTTGAAAAACAAAATCAAAAACAAATTGTGAAGTTGCCACAAAGAGAGTTTGGTCATCTTATTCAAATATGTGTCTCACCTTGTGGCGCAGTGTATTTGATCAGTGGAGATTTGGGAGAGGAGCCAGGGAGTTTAACCTCTTGTTGGTTCTTCTTGCTGTCCTTGACCGGTATAATTGTGCTGCTGATATCGTCAAATGAAGTGGGACGCTGGAAGTGGTCTGTATATGTAGTGCAGTAGTTGACAAGCCTTGGGTCACCATTTGTCTGATAGTCAATGATTTGGCTGGCCCAGTCTTGGATGCAGCAGGGTACCAAAACTGGATAGCCATGTGATTTGCGTTGTTCCTCAGAGAGGGCAGCAAACGGGTCTTCAGGCACTTCAGCTGCATCCCTGTTCATGGTGATGTTCAGAAGGAGCGGTCAAACCACCCCACTTCGGACAACCGCTTTACTGCTGCTCCATCATCTAGTAAAAAGACAAAATTACAAAAATATTTATCGGTGGGAAAACAGCATAATCACATATGAACACTAGTTTTGTTTTTTGGTCTTCGTGTAGGCCTACTGCTATGAGTGTTTTATGAGTAAAGGTTTGATTATTTTCAGAATAGTCAAGCTTTAGTTTGGTTAAAAAAATAAAATAATAAAAACTTGACCTTGTTTGGCAAATTAAGCAAACAATTTCTGTGAGGATTCAAGTCAAACACCAGCCTGTCCTATACACCACTTACGTTTTTACTTGTCGAACTGTTACCAGCAAGCTAACGCCCGTCCTTACATCATCACATAGTAGGCTACTTATAACGATGCCAGTTCCAGAATTTTTATACGTAACAATTCATTCGAAATAACGTCATAGAACCATGATGATGCAATGTTGCCATTCACCCGATTGTACAGTAGGCGATAGGTATGCCTACAGTGGCCAACTCAAATATGCACTTTTTTGCGATAGGTAAAGAGATGGCCTATAGGCTACTTTCCCCGTTGTGACGTTGTAACCACTGACTTGCATTAGTTCTCTTCTGCCCGGAGCAAGCCACGAAATATCCGGTAAAAGAGGGTTACATTAATCGTTTGGAACTTGGAACCAAATGTGTATTCTAATATGTTTAACCAGAGAACTGTTCTATTGTTTTAACCAAAAAGACTGGGCTATTTCATATGTAAGCTTCACAATGGAATGGATAGGTGGCCCGCTTGATTATTACGTGCACAACTGAAAGTACTGTACACGTGGCAAATAACTGACTTACACCCCCCTTCTTTTTAAAGTAAAATATGTTTTTATTATTCACAATAGTAAGCCTAAATGCCATCAGGTCATAAAACAATAGCACATACACTGTGACCCCTGGACCGTGGCACTAGGAGGCGCTAATAGGCCTAAATGCTGAAAGTCATAGAGCGACTTTTCCTTATATGTAGGTCTTTACCAAAATGCAGCAACGTAGAGCCGTTTCGCGTAATGTTCACGCTGGTGAACATGGTTTGATGATGACCGAAATAAATTGTAGCTACTGACCACTTTGCTAATTTACTGTGTGCTTTTCACGCGACGAGAAAAAAAAAGTTTCGTCACGCAGGACTTGGTGCAACTACACAAGCGTTCCTGGTCAGGCGCCTGCCGCGCCCCTTCCTCCTTCCTCCTTCACTCCCTCCTCCTTCACTCCCTCCTCCTTTGGTCTTTCTGGCTGCTCTCTGTCGACCGGGTGGGTAGAATGCAGCCATGATGGTTTGTGTCCAATAACGTTACATATATCCAGAGATTGTATCTCTCTCTATGGGCTTTGGTATATCCCAGCTAGTCACATGGATGATCAATGAAATTGCGAGCTCATCTGGAGCTTGCTTACTAGCTAGCTGACGTTGCGAGTGGAGGAGTCCCAGAGTTAGCAAGATAGTAATTAGCAAAGTTAGCGCACGTGTTTTTCCTGCTATAAGTTGCACTGACCATACCGTGGTGTTGGTGTGACAATTTAACTAGCTTTATTATTAACACCTTAATTAACAGGTAGGCTAGTCGGTATAAAACGCCGTAAAAACGGTTATTTTTACTTGTAGCCCATCTTGGTTATTAAGTGTGTGTTTGTTAACGTTAGTAACTATTTTCTAACGTCATACAGCCTGCAAAGATGCAGATATTTGTGAAAACGTTGACAGGGAAAACCATCACCCTCAAGGTGGAACCCAGCAACACTCGAAAATGTGAAGGCAAAGATTCAAGATAAGGAAGGTAACGTAACGGTTAATGCTAATTTACAGTAACTAACAAACTAGCTGTCTACATGGCTAACTGCGATTAACGTATTTCAATATGTCTGAACCCGATCCTTGTAAGCGAGCCACACTTATCTAGATGACTTTACTAAGTTGTATAAATGTGTCAGGAGGACCCTGTTTTATGGTCAGAACCTGGTCAGTGGGATCACCTCTCAAATTCAGTGGAACCTAAACGAAAACCACCATATACACTACTCACAAAAAGTTAGGGATATTTGGCTTTCGGGTGAAATTTATGGAAAATGTAAGTTCACGCTACAGTGATATTATACGTATCATGAAAGTAGGGCATTTAAGTAGAAGCATGCAATGGTGATTTCCTCATCTCAAACAATTTATTGAAACAAAAGCCAACAACAGTGGTGGGTATACCACAACAAAAATGTCAATGTCTCAATAACTTGTCATGTGCCCTTGAGCATCAATTACAGCTTGACAACGACGTCTCATGCTGTTCACAAGTCGACTTATTGTCTGCTGAGGCATGGCATCCCACTCTTCTTGAAGGGCGGCCCTCAGGTCATTGAGGTTCTGGGGTACAGAGTTACGAGCCTCTACACGGTGAGTCAGCTGATCCCATAGGTTTTCTATGGGATTCAGGTCTGGAGAAAGTGCAGGCCACTCCATTTGAGGTAACCCAGTCTCCAGCAGCCTTTCCCTAATGATGCGACCTCGATGAGCTGGAGCATTGTCGTCCATGAAGATGAAATTAGGCCTGTGTTGTTCATGCAGGGGCACAATGACTGGATTAATGATGTTATTCAGGTAGTATGGGCTTGTCACTGTACCATTCACAAAGTGTAGGGCAGTTCTGTATTGACTAGACACACCTGCCCACACTGTAACACCGCCACCACCAAAGGGTTGTCTGGTGACAACAGTGGTTGATGCATAGCGCTCTCCTTGACGTCTCCAACATCGTTGGCGGCCATCATTTCTGCTCAACGTGAATCGACTTTCATCAGAGAACAGCACTGAGGCCCACTGGTCCCTCGTCCAGCGTAAATGCTCCCTGGCCCATGCAAGACGATGACGCCTGTGCCTGGTGGTGTGGTCAGGTACCCTTGCAGGTCGTCTAGCACGCAGACCACGCTGATGTAAACGGTTTCGAATGGTCTGACGTGACACTTGGGTGCCTCTCACCTCCCTTAAATGTGCCTGGAGTTGAGTGGCATTCATCATCCGGTTCCGCAGGGCACTGTTCACAATGAAGCGGTCATCAGTGTGGGATGTGGCCAAAGGACGTCCACTTCTATGCCTTTCTGTGACTCTTCCAGTCTCTCTGTATCTCTGTTGCAACCTGCTGATGACACTCTGTGACACTCTAAGCTCAGTGGCCACTTCCCTCTGAGAACATCCTGTTTGAAGCCTCGCAATGGCGAGGTACTGTTGATCAATTGTTAGGTGTCGTCTTGGTCTCATGATGTGAAAATGTGAACAGCATGATGAAGAGGACTGTTTAAATACCAATTCTAATTGAACCAGGAAATTTATTGGTCGATTCATGGATCAAACACCTGTTGTGAATTTTGCCGTTCAGCTCCTTGTTAGAGAACAGCAAGTTGTGCAAAAAGTACTGAAACATTGAATAGTTGGACATGTGCATTCAAAAGTTTAGAGAAGGTCAAATGAATTTCACCTGTAAAGGTTATAGTGCATTTTAGGTTCATCCTGAAATTTCACCCGAAAGCCGAATATCCCTAACTTTTTGTGAGTAGTGTATGATAGGTCCCCAAGACCAGGTATGAGAAGCACAGACTTCTCTAATCAGATATTGTCTTGTTTAATGTATGTAACGGCAACTGTGCCCCAGTGTTATGAACTGTTCCAGGCATCCCTCCTGATCAGCAGCGCTTGATCTTTGCTGGCAACCAGCTTGAAGATGGGCGCACATTGTCAGACTACAATATTCAGAAAGGTAGGAATGCACATTATTGTGATTGAGTATTCTAGTTGTGGTCTAAAAAAATATATATAAAAGAAAATCTTAATTATAATTCTAGGGGCATTCAGATTCAAATCAATCACTTTCTGACCTCGACCTTTTAGATTTGAACAATTTTTTTAAATACACGTTAACCTATATACAGTCAAGCCGGAAAGTCTGCACACCCCTTTCACCTTCTCCACGTTGTATTACGTTACAGACATATTCTACAATAGATTAAGTTCATTTTTTGTCTCAAAATTCTACACAAAATAGCCCATAATGACAAAGTGAAAACTGGTTTTTAGACATTTGTGCTAATTTATTAAAAATCAAAATGTAAAATATCATATGTACACAAGTGTGCACACCCTTTGATATGACACCCAAAAGTGAGCTGAGGTGCATTTTGTTTCCACTGATACTGCTTGTAAAGGCCATATTGGGGGAAATGGATCTGGTTCAGTGTATTGCACAGGTGTGCTCCTTGTATTCCCCAGTGACCTTTGAATTATCAGCTGTTTGGCCTGCAATGGGGCTTCAGGGACAATGCAGGTATCTGAACAAGGCAGTCTCACCTCATTTAACATCTGGCAGCAGGTTTGCCTTCTAGATCCACGTATTAGAACATGTTGACAAACAAGTTCTTATTTTCTTCTTGCTGGCACTGATCATCTGGGCCGTGTTCCAGCCTTTTGGCAATGTTGTCAGGAAACATATTTATATAAAGAACAATGGTGTTTTTCAGTGAGCTTGCACACACAGAAAACAGGTACGTGATGTGTTGCATAATATGCTGCAAATTGTCAATTATAATATTTAGTAGGGTTGCCAAGACTCACGCAACTCACACTCTCACGCTCCATCAAGAAATCTCTCACCATAGCTATTTACAGATTTGAAAAGAAAATCCCTTGAGATCACTTGACAGATCACCTTGACTCTCCAGGACAAAATCACATATCATATATTTATTTCTGCTCTGCATGCACGGTTTCCTTTGATTTGACTAACCTGTGTGACGTCAACATATAGTTGACTGTTGATTCCCTGAAAATTTTTCCAATTTATTTTTTATCAATAAATTAATTGTACTCGTAAGCACAAGACGGTCTCAAATGGAAAATCTCACTCCAGCCAGCTGACCAAAGTTGGCAACCTGTATTTAGACCATTACTAGAGTATATTACAAAAACTGACATTTTCTTAGCAAACTTTTTTTTTCATTGAGCTTATATTATTATAGTACATATGTTTTTTTAAATGCATCATTACACCAATCATGGTTGATGACATTGGACATCTCGGTACAGCGGGGGCTATTTTAATCATGACGTTTGGCTATATACAGTCAAGCCGGAAAGTCTGCACACCCCTTTCACCTTCTCCACGTTTTATTACGTTACAGACATATTCTACAATAGATTGAGTTCATTTTTTGTCTCAAAATTCTACACAAAATAGCCCATAATGACAAAGTGAAAACAGGTTTTTAGACATTTGTGCTAATTTATTAAAAATCAAAATGTAAAATATATGTACACAAGTGTGAGCTGAGATGCATTTTGTTTCCACTGATACTGCTTGAGATGTTTCTACAACTTAATTGGAGTCCACCTGTGATAAATTCAATTGATTGGACATGATTGGGGATTGCCAACACCTGCCTATATAAGGTCCCACAGTTGACAGTGCATGTCAGAGCAAACTCCAAGCCATGGGGTCAAAGGAATTATCTGCAGACCTCAGAAACAGGATTGTGTCAAGGCATAGATCTGGAGAAGGGTACGGAAAAATCTCTGCAGCTTTACAGGTCCCAAAGAGCACAGTGGCCACCATCATTCGTAAATGGAAGAAGTTTGGAACCACCAAGAATCTTCCTAGACCTGGCCGCCCGGCCAAACTGAGCAATCGGGGAAGACGGGCCTTGGCCAGGGAGGTGAGCAGGAACCCCAGGGTCACTCTGACAGAGCTCCAGCGTATCCTTGTGGAGATGGGAGAACCTTTCAGAAGATCAACCATCCAGGCAGCACTCCACCAATCAGGCCTATGGTAGAGTGGCCAGACGGAAGCCCCTCCTTAGTAAAAGGCACATAACAGCCCGCTTGGAGTTTGCCAAAAAGGCACCTAGAGGACTCTCAAACCATGAGAATCAAGATTCTCTGGTCTGATGAAACCAAAATTGAAGTTTTTGGCCTGAATACCAAGCGTCACGTCTGGAGGAAACCAGGCACCGCTCATCACCTGGCTAATACCATCCCTACAGTGAAGCATGGCGATGGCAGCATCATGATGTGGGGATGTTTTTCAGCAGCGGGAACGGGGCGACTAGTCCTGATAGAGGGAAAGATGAATGCAGCTAAGTACACCGAGATCCTTGAAGAAAACCTGCTCCAGAGCGCTCTGGACCTCAGACTGGGGCGAACGTTTACCTTCCAACATGACAACGACCCGAAGCACACAGCCAAGAGAACAAAGGAGTAGCTTCGGAGAAAGTCTGTGCATGTCCTTGAGTGGCCCAGCCAGAGCCCAGACCTGAATCCAATTGAACATCTGTGGAAAGAGCTGAAAATGGCTGTGTACCGACGCTCCCCATCCAACCTGACGGAGCTTGCAAGGATATGCCAAGAGGAATGGACAAAAATGTCCAGAAACAAGTGTGCCAAGCTCGTAGCTTCTTTCCCAAGACGCCTTGAAGCTGTAATCGCTGCCAAAGGTGCAGCAACCAAGTATTAGGCTATGGGTGTGTACAGATATGTAACCCCTAAATAACCTATTTTTGTCAGTAAAATAAAATTGCATATTTTCTAAAAACCTGTTTTCACTTCGTCATTATTGGCTATTGTGTGTAGATGTTTGAGGCAAAAAATGAACTCAATCTATCGTAGTATAAGTCTGTAACGTAATAAAACGCGGAGAAGGTGAAAGGGGTGTGCAGACTTTCCGGCTTGACTGTAAGAGAGTGTTAGAATGTGTTTTGATTAACCAGAATGACCAACCATTCAGGAGACAAAAGCCCTCAAAGTTGACCCATATTGGACCCCCGACTCTACCTAAAGACACAGATATCATCTTCAAAACTAAGCATAACAGTCTGGTTCTTTACAAACATATGAAACTTTACAAACAAGGTTATCCAATAATTTCAATACTTTTTTTTTTTCTTCAATACTTTTGGTCCAAAATAAATACATATGCAAATTAGGTGATTTTTGTCCTTAAAACTTAATTTGCAAAAAAAAACATTTTTTAATGTTATAGGGTGGATGTGTATAGGGTAGACTGTGATTGGTTCTTCTATTTTAGTTGTTGCATAGAGGAATTGGCATGCCATGACCTTCACCCTGAAAATGGGTTGAAATTAGTGAAGATTGCTAGTGCCTGGTAAAGTTATTGCCTTACTGAAACGCAGCTTCAGAAATTTGTTCTCAACAAGCCATTGTGATATTGTGAAGTATTCCACTTCAACAGTGGGGATATTGTCCTTACAATTCATGTGGAGTTTGTATTTGGTCCTGAAATGGGCATTGAAAACTTGCTCTAGAGCTAATTTACAACATCCATTTCAGGACCAAATACAGACCTTTGCATGGCACAGCAGATCTTCTATGCTACAACTCAAGTAGAAGAACCAATCACAGTTGAAGACGATGTCCTGACCTTTTGAAGAAATCGAAGGCTATGTCACAGTTCAGTGTGCCAGAGACTGGTGGCTTGGTATGGTGGTGTCTGTTGATCTGAAGCAGCATTAGGTAGAAGTTAACTTCTTAATTTCCAGATCATTTTCTTTCCCTAGGAATCCTGTTCAACTCGTGGTCGATTTGCTCACATCAGTGGAGCCATCCGCAGCAACATGCAGAGCGTACTGTCTAAGTCCAAATGAGCAAAGCATCATCAGCCCTTGACCAGTGGCTTCAAAATAAAAAGTAAAGATCTTCACACCTTCACATGGCTTTGCACTACACACATTTTTGCTGGCTTGGGTTTCCTTATTATGTAATTTCATTTAAATTTTCTGTTTTTCAGTCACGCGATGATAAATAAATTGGAAAACTGCAGTAATGTTTGAGGTGAAAAAGAAAATCATAGGCAACATTATGGATTCAAGTGTTAGACTGACCTACCCACCATATACTCAGAAGTCTGCTGTTTGTCAACTGCTAGCGGGCACATTATGAAAACTTCAGGATATGTAAAAATGTCTACCCTATAACATATTAAAAAATGAAAAAATTTAGCAAATTAAGGTTTAAGGACAAAAAAACAGCTAATTTGCATATTTATAGGGATGCACCGAATCCAGGTTTCGGATTTGGTCCTTTTTCATGGGTTCGGGATTCGGCCGATTCCTTCACGAAAATTGGTCCGAATCCCACGTGGATTTAATTAACAGTATTAAACAGGCCCGCACCTCTGTATGCAGATCACTGTGCTTAGGGCACCAGCTCAGTGGGGGGAACAAGTCAGCTCAGCTGCCGTTAAATTTGAGGCAGACGATGTCGCTGGAGTTCCATTCATAAACGACCGCTCGCTGTATAATTGCGGCACTATTTTTACGGTGAGCCAACCTCTGTGCCAAGTTAAGAGACTTAAGCACCACTGGCGACATTCTCTCGCAGTTTTAATTGATTTATGAAAGCAAATGTATAATCTGTTTGCCTATACATTGTGTAATTTAACAAACAATACGGCAAATCTCAGCATACGATTCCATATGTTTTTATTAAAACTTTGCTGCAAAATTATGCAGTTTATTAATGAGACGGCTCTGGCTGTTGTGTACTCACATCCCTTTTCAACTACCATCTATTAGGCCTACTTCGGTTTTAATTTGATAAAGCCATGCATGACAACTTTGCTGCAGTCCTCCAAAAATACTAATACAACAGGCTACATTCTATTATGCTACAATTGAGAGAAGTGACACAATTATCACGCTACTGGGCATTGAGAAGACAGCAACCAGCGGTAAACTATTTGCGCCATCGCGTGAATTATTAACAAAGACAAAGAAAATAATATAACAATAATATATTTATTTGAATTTAATATGCATGTTGATGTTTTAATTTCACATATGCTTAAATGTTCTGTTAAATAGAAAATAGCCTATGTATTTGAACAAGGAATTTAATTGTTTTATTTATTTTACTCCTTTACTTTCGGGGTTCGGCCGAATCTTAACTGGTGGATTCAGGAATCGACCGAACCCTAAAAATATGGATTCTGTGCATCCCAGATTTATTTATTTTGGACCAAAAGTATTCAAATTGTGAACAACCTTGTTTGTAAGCTTTCCGATAAGAGAATCATACCGTTATGTTTATTTTTGAAGAATATATCCGTTTGTTTAGGTAGGGTGGGGGGGCCCAATATGGGTCTTATGGGACTTTGAGGGGCCCCTGTCTCCTGAATAGTTGGTCATTCTGATTAATCAAACGACATTCTAACACTCATAGGTTATCATGTATTTAATAATTGTGTTAAAATCTAAAAGAGTGAGGTCAGGAAGTGATTGATTTCTGACGGAATGCCCCTCTAGCATACCTGAAAAGTCGCAAGTTCTTTTTCCAAAACCTATTTGCGTTCTGTCTTTAACATGGCAAAATGCCGCGGGTATGTGCTTTCAGAGTCCACTCTTCACTTGGTTCTACGTTTGCATGGTGGAATCATTGAGCCATCTCTGAGACAGCTGGCCCAGAAGTTCAACTGTGACAAAATGATCTGCCGAAAGTAAGAGCCGCCATGGAACTGACATGGAAATATGTGGGCAACACTAAACCGCACTGCACGGTGGTTGAACAAAATGACAAAACGTACTCTTTCATCTGAAAGTAGAAACTGTGACTCACATCTGTCCCACCTAATTGTTCATTCTGGGAGGGGCTGACCGGAGTTCCTGTGCCATATGCAATTGGTGAGTAATTGTAGTTGTGTGCCTCCTCTCCCTTTGGCACAGAGTTCCATGGCCTGCAAGTTAAACAAGGCCACAGCTGGCCTTGCTCACTTCATCGCTCGGCTCGTCTTACTGTGAATTGGGCTTCTGATAATGGTAGAGGGCTGATGTAGATAAGAAACATTTAACTGTATTAGTTGGTCCTTTTTTATTGGATGGATAATTGTAGTTTAGTCATGTAAAATTGCGGTTGATAATTTTGCACTGATCGGTTTCTCTAGTGCAGGTGTTATGCTCGCCTTCACCCCCGAGCTGTCAACTGTCGTAAGAAGAAGTGTGGGCACACCTATAACCTGCACCCCAAGAAGAAGTTGAAGTAAAAAGTGGGATTGATGTTAAACTGTACAGAAACACTCAATAAATGTGAGTTTAAAAGGGGGTAAACTGGTGGGTTCTGTTCTCTCTGTCTTAAAGCACAGCTGAACTTTGGTAGAACTTTGGGGTTGTTGTAGTTACCTGGCCATGATATGAGTCAAAATGGTGGCAAAATATGTTCATTAGTTGCTCTGTGCTCCCCTGGGGTGATAATCCAGAATAGGGTATTTGTCGCTCTCTCATTCACTTCTATAGGGCAACTAAAACGGTCTCAAAATGACACTTCTAGCACTTCTATACGAACGCGAACGAAGTGGATTCTGTCAATACAAACAATAACCAGTCCTGGTACATTTTTGTTTTTTGAAAATTAAATGGCCCTTTCCTGGGCTTTTCTGTATTTTATTTGGAACATAGATCCGGTAGGTAATTCTTGCCGCCAGAAACGGCGTTAATGCGGCGATGTGTCAGAAACCACTCATTGGTCCAAATTTGTAGTATATATCTATGGGTAAACAAACTGACCTGACATTATGCTAGTCTTTTCTGGTAGCTTGCTAACAACATTGGAGAAAATAGTACTTTTAGAAATAATTTTAATTACTTGTTGACGTCTCTGCTAGAACGTTAACGGACTAACGTCGGTTTGTTTCATATCACGCACCAATCAACTGTGGGCGTGATATGAAAAAGTGGCGTCGGTTGTTAGGTAACAGACAAGGAAGTTGATCAACGATTTCTGATTGAGGACTTCCTAACCTGAGATAAGATAGGATGGAGTAAGATAAGATAGGATTCCTAACGTTAGTTAAGATTTGTTTCTGTAATACGAATGTGAAAAATCCTATCTTAGACTTGTCACATCTTAACTTGGACTTAAGATACAATGTTTCTGTAATACGGCCCCAGATCCCTCCAACATCAGCTGCATCAGAGCGGGAGCTGGGTCCCTGTTTGCTGGAACACACAGCAGAGTGCGCCTACACGCTGACAAACCAGAAAGAAAGAAAAAAGTTTTCGTCAAATTTCTTGATGTAGAAACAAATTATGAAATGATGAAAAAGAATGCAAGCGTAGTCATAATACCTACGTATGCACTTTTATTTAAAACAAATTATGCCATATTTCGACGTTCTGTTGAGTTTGCTGCTCATATCTATGCATTATAGGGAGCAATCAGCTTTACCTTATAAATGCTGTATTGTATAACCTGTAGTTTTATACACACAAAAATAGCTTCTAAATTATTTAGACTCCATATATCTTGTAATCAGTTCTAGAGTGTAATGTCAATACAATGTCTCTACAACATGCAGTCTTCAGTTCTGTAAACAAATCTCAAAACACAGTCAAATTAAATGTGTTTTTTTCCACACTGGGTAAACTAAAAATATACAAGTTTGAATGTGACATAAGTACACACAGGGCTGTTAACATTGGGCTGTTATTACACATGTAGATCCCATGATTGGTTCATTGACAAATTCTCACCTAACAAAGTGAGTTTGCTGTGCAAAATCACTATAATCCATCAAATGCATGAAAACATAAAACAGTGTTGGTGATTGTGACAGTATCAATCCAGTGCAAAAGCCATATCTTTAACACTTCTCAAATCCTTTGGGGGGATGCAAACAGAAAAGTTTAATTTTTGGAGAGATCATCCACAGATAGACTAACCCTAAGCTGAATGTGGCAAGGGACAAAGGACAACGCAATGCAAAATATCTGGCTTGGATGGTTCATTTTGCATTGTAAATTGGTAAAAAGAAAAAAGAAAAACATTTTCTTCCCATAAACATCATGGGCCAATTTCAGTGTGCTTAGCTGGAGTTTAAACCTCAGGGTTAAACCCAGAGACCACATAACCACACTGGAACGGCTATCCAAATCTGAAATAAGGATTAACTGTTCCAGTTGTAAAGCAGTTTTGTGGTGTGAACTGGAGGTTTAAACCTAAGGTAAATCTGAATTGAAGAAATATCTTAAAGTTAAAAAATATTTTGTTAAAATTGGGATTGACATCATATTACATATTCGTATTCTTAATCATTAATTTAAGATGATCATAAATTATATAATTTCTTGAAAATAATTTAATTTTTGCAGTATGGGCTTGCGCTCCATTAGCAACACCTCATTAGTAAATTATAATTGCTATTTCATATAATTTTGACACTCAAGACCTCACAAACACGCACATCAATGATCTGAGGCTTTAGAAGGACTGCTATGAGTACTGACTATTGCATGCATGAAGAGTTTAGATACAAAATTTTAATATGGGAACATTTTTTCACCACATTCTATTGGGCATTATTAATTGGAACTGAATAAGGCCAAGTCTGGTGGTCAGATTTAATCCTTAATGAATGTGTTCTTTCATCAGTGTAACTGATGTAAACGCATCCTCATGGGAATACAAATACACTAACTGCATCTATGATTTATCATTATAGACCTATAATGACACCGTTTTGATCTGTACTGATATAAGATTATGATGCAATTGTTTAAGAGTATTGATACTCTAGCTAAGAGTAAAGAGAATTCTCTGATTATTACCCTTTGAAGAACCTCAGATGTAATCTCCACCAAAATAAGTATGCATTGAATAATACTTATAATCACACAATACTGTACAGTCCCATTTTTATTTGACATTATAGAAAATCTTATATTTAGTTCTACACAGCTACCAGGACAGAAAACAAAGCAAATGGAAGCAATCACATATCCATTGCTGTCAATCTTAAAGCTTCCCTATTTAGAGGATAAAATCTGGTTGCTGTGTGTATATCCAGCTATATCAACTGCAAATCTAGGGTAAAACATTTACAAGCCACAAAAAAATCCACTTAATATGAACACTAAATTTATCTTTTGTAAGAACCTTGAAGATTTTCATGTGAATTCAATGGATCTAATTAGCTATGACTTTTTCTGTGCAATTATTTTCAACAACATTCATTCAGACATGAAGTAAATAACAGATGAGAATGTGCTTTTATGGTCCAGTTCTATAAACTAGTAGAAAAGTTCTGTTTCTGCGTACATCTTTGGTGTATTCTGAACTCTGTTAACTCTAATAATACATGCAACACATCTCTCTTCCCTTGTACCTCACCATCCAACACATTTTAATTATGGGTTGTAATACAGGTCCATCTTAACATCAGGACTGTCACAGAGACTTGATAACAGTAATTAAACCAACAAGCTGTGCATACTGTTTTGCCTTGCACTGTGTAGGTGAGGGTAACCAGTTAAAGTGAAAAATAAAGTGAATATAATTTTATTGTATTTTTTCTTTTCAACAGTTCAATCTATGACAAAAAAATGTAACTGGTACTTTCTGCTAAACAGGAACCATGGAATAATATCACATGACAGATTCTTACAGTGGGGATGGGTTTTGCTAAATAAGTAATTTAGTCCACATTGTCTGCTGTTAAAGAAAATCACAAAGTTCATGCTTGACTGCTTAGCTAATATACCTTGATAGGTATGTGAATACGCCTTCTTTCCTTTGCATAGCATTTTGACATGTACCTTAGTATACCTCATGAACTGGTTGATCATTTACCACACATTTGACTGTACATACACACTTGCAGAATATGCTACTGCATGAGGGTCTTGCAGTTACAAACTGGCATTAAAATACTTGTAGAAATGAAAAAGACTAGTTTTTTTTTACATTTTAAAGAGAAAACTGTTTGAATCATTTTCAGGATAAAACAAGCACATCACCAATGAAACCCCACCTATGGTAGTACCATAATATACTCTTCAAAAAAAGAAAGTAGATGTTGCGAAATATTGATTTTGTTCCCTTGTGCATAACTATATATGTATATATCAGTCGCATCTTCCCTATTGAAGTATTTTCTACACCTACAGTGCACTCAAAGAGTGTTAGGACAGTGATACATTTTTTGTTGTTTTGGCTCTGTACTCCAGCACATTGCATTTGAAATGGAACAGTGAATATGAGGTTAAAGTGCAGACTTTCACCTTTAATGTGAGGGCTTTTACATCCACAATGAGTTAACCGATAGAAAAAAAAAGCCCCACCCCATTATAGGGCAACAAAATTAATTTGACAAATTAACATGAACCTAAATGAAGTCATCATATTTAATATTTGGTTGCATATCCTTTACATGCCATGACTTCCTGATGCCTGTGACCCAACAACATAAAAAGACTCTTGATATCTTATTTTCAGGTACTCTTACAAGCAATACTATAAGCTCTCTGCATATGAATTAATTTATATGGGAACTGGGGAGTGGGACTAAAAAACAAAAAATGTGTCACTGTCTTAACACTTTTGGAGTGCACTCTATCACTCTCAGTTGAAGTCGGAAGTTTACATACACTTAGGTTGAAGTTATTAAAACTCATTTTTATCCACTCCACATATTTCATGTGAGCAAACCAGTGTTGGCAAGACAGTTAGGACATTTACTTTGTGCATGACACAATTAATTTTTTACAACAGTTGTTTACAGACAGATTATTTCACTTTTAATTCACTATATCACAATTCCAGTGGGTCAGAAGTCTGCATACACTAAGCTGACTGTGCCTTTAAACAGCTTGGAAAATTCCAGAAAATTATGTCATGGCTTTAGAAACTTCTGATAGGCTTATTGACATTATTTGAGTCAATTGGAGGTGTATCTGTGGATGTATTTTAAGGCCTACCTTCAAACTCAGTGCCTCTTTGCTTGATTTTGATTTTCTTCATGGGAAAATCCAAAGAAATCAGCCAAGACCACAGAAAGAAAATTGTGGACCTCCACAAGCCTGGTTCATCCTTGGGAGCAATTTCCAAACGCCTGAAGGTACCACGTTCGTCTGTACAAACAATAATACGCAAGTATAAACACCATGGGACCACACAGCCGTCATACCATTCAGGAAGGAGACTCTAATGGTATGACGTTCTGTCTCCTAGAGATGAACGTGCTTTGGTGCGAAAACTGCAAACCAATTCCAGAACAACAGCAAAGGACCTTGTGAAGAAGCTGGAGGGAACAGGTACAAAAGTATCTATATCCACAGTAAAACAAGTCCAATATCGACCTAACCTGAGTGAAGAAGCTGGAGGGAACAGGTACAAAAGTATCTATATCCACACTAAAACAAGTCCAATATCGACCTAACCTGAAAGGCTGCTCAGCAAGGAAGAAGCCACTACTCCAAAACCACCATAAAAAAAGCCAGGACTACAGTTTGCAACTGCACATGGGGACAAAGATCTTACTTTTTTTGGAGAAATGTCCTGATGAAACAAAATTGAACTCTTTGTCCATAATGACCATCATTATGTTTGGAGGAAAAAGGGTGAGGCTTGCAAGCTGAGGAACATCATCCCAACCGTGAAGCACGGGGGGGTGGCAGCATCATGTTGTGGGGGTGCTTTTGCTGCAGGAGGGACTGGTGCACTTCATAAAATAGATGGCATCATGAGGAAGGAAAATGATGTGGATATATTGGAGCAACATCTCAAAGACATCAGCCAGGAAGTTAAAGCTTGGTTGCAAAATGGCTCTTCCAAATGGACAATGACCCAAAGCATACTTCCAAAGTTGTGGCAAAATGGCTTAAGGACAACAAAGTCAAGGTATTGGAGTGGCCATCACAAAGGTCCTGACCTCAATCCAATCGAAAATTTGTGGGCAGAACTGAAAAAGCGTGTGTGAGCAAGGAGGCCTACAAACCTGACTCAGTTGCACCAGTTCTGTTAGGAGGAATGGGCCAAAATTCCAGCAACTTATTGTGAGAAGCTTGTGGAAGGCTACCTGAAACATTTGACCCAAGTTAAACTTTAGAGGCAATTTAAAGGCAATGCTACCAAATACTAACAGAGTGTATGTAAACTTCTGACCCACTGGGAATGGGGTGATGAATGTGATGAAAGAAATAAAAGCTGAAATAAATAATTCTCTCTACTATTATTCTGACATTTCACATTCTTAAAATAACGTTGTGATCCTAACTGACCTAAGACAGGGAATGTTTACTAGGATTAAATGTCAGGAATTGTAAAAAAACTGAGTTTAAATGGATTTGGCTAAGGTGTATGTAAACCTCCGACTTCAACTCTTTTTTTGAAGAGTATAGATAGCAAGAGAGTTAACTGAAGAAGTTTAGTTTGGTTCTCAGACAATGCAAGAAGATCAATGAACTCTGCACTTTCATTGTAACCTTTATAGCTACCAATGTATCAGAAATGCTGTAACATGAATTAAGTTAACGTGGCAAACTGATTCTAGTTTGCAGGTGGTGCAGTGAGTAGCGCTGTCGCCTCACAGCAAGAAGGTTCTGAGTTTGAATCCTGTGCTTCCTGGCTGAGGGCCTTTCTGTGTGAAGTTTGCATGTTGTCTGTGGGGGGTTTCCTATATGAGTACTCCGGTTTCCTCCCTCCCACAGTCCAAAGGCATGCAGGTTAGGCTAATTGGACAGTCTAAATTTCCTTGGTGTATGAATATGTGAGTGAATGGTGTGTGGGCGATGCAATTGAATGGTGACCTGTCCTGGCTGTATTCCTGCCTTTCACACAATGTATGCTGGGATAGGCTTCACCCCCGCCCCCTCACCCCTGACCCGGAGTGGTTTAGAAAATGATGGATGGTTTTTAGTCTGCACATGCCTAAGTAAACGTGAAACTTTGGAAAAATAATTGTACCTGTTTTGTTGCAGAATCCATTTAAATTGTTCTGAAAATATGCAGTACACTGCAGCACTGTTGATCATTCTTATTATGTGTTATGTTTAACCTACTCTCCCCTCATTTTCTGTTATTGACCGGATGTCTGAGCAGATGAACCCCATTGTAGGTTTTGGGGTATATGCTTCCCCTTCAAAGTATTCAGTACTGTGCTCTTTCTACCCATTTGGGGATTCAAACTGCACCCACCCATAGTTTTCCTGAGTCTCCTCAAAACTCAATTTTGTAAGGTAAAAACAGCACTTGTATTAACAACACTAACTACTAGTCAGGTAATGGCAATAGTAGGAATCAAAAAAGCTATATAAAAGTTTGGCCTTATTCGTGGTTTATAATACTGATAATGGAGTTTGATCATACTCTGAAGTACCTAGGACGAAGTAGAATAATAACAAGAACACCCTCATCTGTGAGGAACAAAGAGAGAAAACATTTCTATGCAGGTATTACCGTACCATAAGTTCACCACGTTGAAAAGCATCTAACGTTCTTGTAACGGATTGTGCTGTTGAAGAATAATCCTGAGAGACAGGCCACCCTTCCCTCTCTCATCTTGCGCAGAAATGTGCTTGTGCTGGGGTAGATATGGACCTTCTATCCCCCCTCTCTTTCTCTTTCTCTCTCTCTCTGTCTGGTGGACTGTTGTAGGCTATTTGTCGATTAGCTTAGCCAGGCTCTGCCGCAGGTCATTCAGGTCAAAGATCTTGACGTCCAGGATGCCGATGACCCTGTGCACCTCGCTCTCGGCCTCGTCCCGCTCTTCCCGGGAGGAGGCCAGTGTCTGTTCAGCGGTCTGCACTCGCTGTTCCAGCTCCACGTTCCTCCTCTCCAGCTCCTGGTGACCAGGGAAGAGGAAGGCATCTCATTTGGCAATCTTTTTTAATAACCAATACAACCACACACTGCAACATTTCAGTCCCTGTCACACGCGCACTATTTGCTTTCAGTTACCAGCAGCTGTTATGTTAATGAACAGATCTAGGAGGGAGAACTCCTTGGGAAACTGAGTTAAGACTAAAACTACAGTACAGTACTCAGTGTGGTCCTGCCCTTACGAGCCAGGATGATAAGTGGCTTCACTTATTGTTGCATTACAGATTGGTCACCTGAGAAAGTGGAAAAGTGTTAAGACATCTGCTGTAAGCTAACCTGTAGTCTATGCATGGCCTCCTCTCTCTCTTGTTCCAGCTTGTGCAAATCTGATTTCTTGGCCTGCAGAACATGGATTTCCTGGAACACAAACACATGGAGCTTCAGCTTGAATGAAGGCTATTATGGCTGCATCTTTTCCCTTACCCGCAGAGATAACAAGTCCAGACATTGATTGCCAGTGATTCTCTTTGTCAAACTCCCCCATGCATGTCCCAAAGACTTTTGATGGCAGTCCTGAAAGTCCCCATTCATTTCTGCTCTTGTATCATAGGGAGTCATCTTCAGTTTGGCAATAGGCATTTGTATATTTTAGTCCCACACGAGCCAGTCACACAACCCACTAAGCAACACTGTCTAAGGAGGAAGTAGAGTACTGAATCACAGCTAAAGGTTGTTATTGCATCTTTACTAGGCACAGCTTATTGAACAGGGAGTATTGTGCTGTATTATGAAATTCAATCCAGATACAATTTAAATGTTTAAAGTCAGAAAGAGAGTTTTACATAATGGATTAAGCAAACAAGATAATTTTCTGTTATTTAAGGTACATTGAGCATTTGTTTATGGTTGCATACTATCCTTTAATATGCATATAATTCTTGATTACTTAAACCCCCTCCAATCAACCATTGATTAAATCCAACAGTGCACAAGGACTATATCGCTGGCAAACAACTAATTAATCAGGATAATGATTCCCACTCAACAGCGCCACTTCTCTGATGAAAAATATTTTGTTTTCACAGCCCAACCAACAAACTGATTAATTGATTGTCTGAAACTAAAATGGCAAATAAATGCTTAATGTAATAACTATAGGTTCTTCCAAGGAAGTGTAATTACCTTCATGATATCAGGGTTTAGTTCGGACCTCAGCGCAAATAATTTGAAACACTTCAACAGACATTATCCCCGCCTCTTCTGTGCTCACACCTGTCATTGAACCTCAAGCAGGTTCTCAGACATCACATAAAATTCACAATGAAGGCTCAGCAGTGCACTTCAATGTATCAATATATTTCCACATCTTTACTATACACGTGAAGTGAGCAAAATGTAACAAGACCCTGTAGGTCAAAACCCGGCATGTAGTTCATGTGTCATTCTGAAATTAGAACAGTATCATAATTAAAATAGTGTTCCTGGAAAAACAAACAACAGAGCCACTCAAAAACTTGAGCAGGAGAGAGTAGGAAAAATGAAGTAACTTCTTATGTTTCTGTATGTGGACTGCTATCCAAACTCCAAAGTTCTTAACCCAGGGGCGGGCAACTCCAGTCCTGGGGGGGCGGTGTGTATGCAGGTTTTTGCTGCCACTAGTTACCCTGGCTCAATAAGCTAATTAGTGACATACACCAACATCAATTTACTCATAAATTAGACCACGATAAAACGCAACAATATATGCATACAGGCAAAGGAACATTCATCAGCTTCTGTTCGTATTGCGGAATGTAGCTAAAATATTACATTATGTAAATGATTGGGTTAATTAAATAATTGGTAACTGGTGGAAGCAAAAACCTGCATACACACCGCCCTCCCAGGACTGGAGTTGCCCACCCCTGTCCTAACCCATATATTTGTGTTCCCAACACATAAAAATCCCAACTAACATTGTATGAATGGTATTGGGACTCAATTTAGTAATGTTACTCTTAAAAAATCATTAGAATTGTGGATGGCCATTTGTGTGAGTGTTTTCGAAAAGTTAACAATGTTAAAAAAATCTGACATTTCCATAATCTGCAATGTTATGGACACAAATCCTCTACGATGCTTCTTTTTGGATAAATCAGGATAAATCATGTTTCAGGATAAATCATGTAAATCAGGATAAATTATGTTTTGGATAAATCAGTGCGATTATATGTGACATGCCTGAAATGTTCTTTTTCTTGTTGGGAACAATAAATGCATTCTAAGACTGTTTGGAAACGGCCTTGTCATAATGTTGCCTCACAACCAATTGGGAATATAATCGGAATGTTCACAAACGTTCTTGAATCGTTTGGAGTTAACCTGACGTCCCTCACTCTGTCTTCTCACCTCGTCTTTTGCCTTGAGCAGGGCCTCCAGTTCCTCCAAGGATTGAGTCAGTTCGTCCTTCACCATGTCACTGGGACACTGCCGAGTTCCATGAGCCTCTAGCTCTGCAACCTGGATTAAAAAAAGAAATCCCAGCATGATTCACACACCAAGAAATCCATTTCAGACCCAGAAGGAGCTTCAGTCTGTACCAGCAATGCAGCGTTTTCTTACTATGCTGATATTACATGCAGCTACAGAAACTGTTGGTGTCTCCCCCTTCAGAACAATTTGAATGGAACCATGGGATAGCAGATCTACAATGTCTAACAGCCATTTTTGCTTATGTACCAAACTGTACGTGCTTCCACCAAAGATTATAATAACTCCTGCATTATGGCATAGTGCCCATGCATGCTGTCCTTCATCTTCCTATATTAGCAGTTATTCTAATGCCTCCATCTCTGAACCTCAGCCAAGTATGTCGGCTTTTACAGACCAGAATGACAGACAGACCTGGACAGGACGACACTGGTTTGTGTACGCTCTCTCGTCATCTTGAGAAAGAATTTCAAAGAATAGCCTTAGGAACCCATTGCATCAACTAACCAGAGTTCGGGACATTTGATATGCAGAGTGCCGTGCTTGCACACAGGCCATAACTCCTTCTCATCAAACCCACATGTGACAGCAGTCCCTTTGGGAGTTCCTATTCCACAGCAAAGGACTTAGACTCATTAACATTCAGTATTCAACTATTCATTTCATAAAGAGAACAGAAATGTACAGGCGACGTGAAAATAAGCCCGTTCTTAGTAAAGGAACATAGTGAAACCATCCAAATCCAAATGAGTCCAAATAAACGGGCCTAAAAACGGCAGTGACATTAGGGAGCATGCCCAGAGATTTGACTTCTCCCGTAGGTCTCACTACACAGCTTAGGGCCTCATTCCACTCCCACTCTAAATACCTTGGTTTAGGCAGCTATCATCCACGGCACAAGGCCGGATGTGAGCCAACACAACAAAGAGGCTGCAGCAAAGCACTGCAATGTCAAAGTAAAAGTACAAACAGTCATTAAAATGTATTTGTCTCTTCAAGAGCCCGGAGAAGAAGGGTATTATGTTTAACTGCGTAAAAGGTTATGTAAACGAACAGCAGCCACGTCACTTTGGTAATTTTTCATTTCTTCTAACTAGGTCAGTGGAAGTAGCATATCGCTGTCCTAAATACCCCTCCCTCTTCGCCCCCAGGAGACGTGAACTACTTCCAACCACCTGGTCGACTTTTTTTTTTTTTTCAGAGGAGGCAGCCTTCCTCCAGATATCAATGTCACGCCCTTTTGAGTTTCAATAAAATATGATGACACCGGAATACATACAGAGGGCATATTATGAAATGTATATCTGTTTCAGTAATGACTCAACCATTATTAATGATTACTGAATCATTACCGGCCAGCGGTGTAGTCTAACGGTTTCGGGAAATAGGTTCGGAACTCAAAGGTTACAGGTTCCCAGCAGGGTAGCAGGTATAATGCTGTAACTTTTCAACATGATCGAGAGTGGATGGAAGACCGAAGCAGATTCATTGAAGCTGTGGTTTATTTGAAAGTAAGAATTCCCTTGAAGTAAACCAAGGACAAAGGAGTACTGTATTGTTAAAATCTGCACTTTCCTACTGGTAAACTAGAGATAAACCAAATCTGTCAACATCCACACCTTCAGAAAGACCCTGGGGTAGATCCCTTGCTAGAGCCCGCATTGCTCCTGCACTGTCCAACTTTCCCTGTTTCTGTAAGTATTTATGTCCCCATTTTGTTTCTCTGTTTCATGGCTAAATTATGCAGTCAGCAGCTCCGCTTAACAATGTAAACTGTGATTACTGTCGCACATAGAAGGTGAGAATACTCTCTTAGCGCCCCCTGTTGACTCTAATAGGGACTGACGGTTCCTCACCTTATCGCGCAGTCTGTCCGTTTCCTCCTGGTAGGCAGCCAGCTGCTTCTTCCACTGTTCTACATTAGTGCTGGCCTCCTGCAGCGCCGCCACCAGTTTTGAGTTGCTGTCCTGCAATGTAAATAGCTCCGCCTCCAAGTTCATCTCGCATATCGACCTGGACACAAGCAATAAAGAGTGAGGTGTGGCCACTCCGTAAGAGGGCGGTGCTGGTTTTCTTATCAGGCATTAGAGGCAACATGGATGTCTCGGTGGTGTAGCCTGTGGAACACTATCCACATGCTCATTGCGAGCCGCGACGCCGGCGGATCGAATCCGATCACGTGACCTTTGCCGCATGTTTCTTCATCTCTCTCGCTTCCCATTCTTCCTGTCTCTCTATCTACACTATACTGCCCAATAAAGCAGAATAAGCCCTAATTTTTTATTTATATTTTTTTAATTAGAGGCAATATCCACTATGGGTACTTTTCAGTGAGGATTCTCAGTAATGTCGCACAACTTTAAATTAATTGTCTACAGATTAGCACAGCGATCCTACTTCTTGAAAAAAATAAAAGCAAATACTGTCATAATTGTAAAGTGATAGATATAACATTACTGTGCTTACAACTTTCTGATAGTGGTTGAAATGTTAGCATTCACAACCGGAGCTTATCCATTTGTGACTTCTAAATAGACTGCAGCATTTATCCAAGAACCACTGTCACCATGGAGACAGCGCTAACAGGGGAGGGCCCGACACATACACAGGAGTCTATTACCTGCGCCCCAAAGCCAGTGCTAATGACTGTGTGCTTAACCACAGTATGCTGTATGCACAGATCCCTACTTCCAGATAATGTTTTTACAAAAAGCTCCACCTCCGTCACCATGCTATTTGTTTCCCCTGCATTTGTAATAAGGTGCACATGCGTTGTTCTGCTGGGCTACAGTGTACAAATAGAGAGAGAGGGTTTGTGTGGTGGGGGTGAAGGGTTTGGAGGTACACAACGGTTTAGCTACTGACTCACCATGGCAACCTTATTACAAAACCATTATGTGACTACTTTTGTGGAGAAGAAAGGGCTGGATGTAAAATTCTTAGCAGGTGGTTACGGTAGAGAGGGCGCGTGCGTGTGTGCCTGTGTGCAGGATGTGGAACATTGGTACCATGATGTTGAAAGTGTGTGTGTGTGTGTGTGTGTGCGCGTGTGTGTGTGACAGTATAAATGACTAGAGTGATTAATTAAAGAGTGATTCAGCACATTACAGTGGGATTGCTTTTCGTCCCTTGGCCTGATTTACCTTCCCACACAGGCAGCACGGTACTACAGTCTGAGGAACAATGAGGTCAAATTAAACAGCAGAGTGAAGAAAAGATGAGAGGGAGTGATGCAAAGGAGAATGTATGACTAATGGGGTAAAAAGAAAAACAGCACAAAAGTAGTGGGTGCTAAAATACAAATGCACTACTAACCAATGTTAACATTAGCAGAAATGTACAGTTCTTTATCAGAGATAAAGCTCATTGGGACAAAGACAAAGAGGCGAGATGAGGAAGAGTGGGTCTATCTCTTTAATGAGAATGCGTTTGGTGGAAGGAAACCCTGCTCAGCTGGTCGAACTCCAAAGGGATCCTTTGCGCACACACTATGTTATTGCTGTGATACGTATATTAGCATCCACAACTCTCTTTGGATTAAACCATTAATAAAACTTACAGACTTCCAGGGTCTGATCCCATAAAGGCTGACTGTGACGGTCAAATGAGGCCTTCATACTTGTGATATTAGACTATGAGCTATTGGATGCAATGAAAAGAGGTGCAGCTGCCATTGTAATGTAATTCATGCCTGTTATGCATAATTCCATGAATCTGTTGACTTTTTGGTTCATTAGCATCACCGATGCCCCAGAAAACAAATGAAATAGAACAACCTATCAGAGAACGCAATTTGACTGCTCTGTAAAAGGCAGCTGGCAAGATTCACGGCAACTGGATTAAAATTAAATTCTGAAGGCTGGCATGAAGAAATGTTTCAAGTATCCCCCACTCTGAAGCCCTGACTTACAGAAATAAATAAGTAACGATGGAAACTTCTGCTCCAAAACACCACAAAAACACCATGACACAGAAAAAATATGAAATAAATAAAACTGAATTACCCTTCCGAGAGCATCTTTTTAATGCGTTCCTTCTCAGAGGCCAGCTCAATGTCGGCACTTTGGCTGCGGAAGAGCTTGTCCTCCCCAGGGCCGTTGACACACAGCAAAGGGGGTGACTGTCGGTCTTCAGACAAGTCCTGCAGGATAAAGGGCAGATAACCTTCACAAGGATGTCCAACAGAGCCGGCCTCAAGCAAACCCTGGTCCCTTAACCTGAGCTGAGGGGAATACATTATTATTAACATGCTTAACACCGCTTTAAAAAAAAAAAAATTATTATTATTATTATTATTATTAATATTGTTCAGCAGATCCCTTACACTGTTTTTTGCATATATCCATTCATGCAGCTGGATATTTAGTGAAGCAATAGGGCCGAATACCCTCAAGGGTGCAATGACAAGCCCAGTCCCTTATCCACTACACTACTCTGCCACCCAGAAAATAAATCTACGTTATGCTATATTGGTTATTAAGACTGTAAACTGTAATGCTGGACCTCATGTTGTAAACACATGATCGCCTTGTGGGTTAGTGAATGGTCGACACCCTGATAACACCAAACACGAGACAGAGAAATGCATGGTAGAACAAAAACAATGGGTTTCAAGGCACATGTGCAATGTGCATGTCTTTAAGCAAGAGACGTAATGAAATGGGCCTTGCGTCACCACCATCTTGCTGTCACCCGCCATCATCTTTTTATTTTTCATTCAAAGTTATACATACTGGCTCAGGAAATAAATGATGGCTAATCCTTCCATTTCTTTACTGTAGCTATCCCAGAAGACGTCAAAAGGTTAAATGCCTAAGTCTGAAAGGTGAGGGGGCAAAGAGTTGCTAATCTAACAGATGTTGCCACAAGCCTCCACCCCCTAACCCCACCCGACCCTCTGTCTCTCTCGTCCCTCCCATGGTGTCAGGGTTGATCGATCTGACAAACGTATCGCCACGTTGAGTACCGAGCCGCATCTGCCTCTTTCCTTCTCACAGGGTCTAAATCGAGTGTTCCCCACTATTTTTAGTGCTTTATGTAAATAGGACCACGTGTAAAGAGTGAAGACTGCAAATACGCTGCTTCCCATCTCCGTGCATGAGAGTAAACCGACCAAGCAAACCAGCGACAGAAGTACGGCGTGGTTTTTCTAAGTACTAAGCCATCTGCTGCTTGGAACTAACATGAATATGGTCTAATTAGGATTGCCATACAACTAGCTTCTTGAGTCCAAAATAACTGTGACTATTTCAAAGGGGAAGCTGAGAAAAGCACGTAAAAATAGGTGTACCCCAACATTAAGCATTCACATATAGGCGATTTTTTTACATAACGTATAAGACTTATTTTTAGTGGAGCATTTCGACTGCTTTCTATGTGTCAGCTTCTTTCCTGTGACCACGGATGAACAGAAGCTTGATTCAGAAAGCTGGCACTGGCGGGATATCTGAATAATCCATCCCGCTATACCCTAGCCCCTAAACCAATCCCGTTGTTTTCCCATGGGCAAATTCAGAAATCTGGACCTCATTCTATAAGCGTAGAGTGCATTTCTTAAACCTTGCACACTGTCACACTTATTTATCCTTCTCAAAATCAGCTTACGTGCTCCCCTATAGCACTCCTGTTTCAGACCATAATACAAAGCACTGTCAGCCTCTTGTGTTTAACCGTGTAAATGGAAATATCCCCAGAGTGGCTCTCAGCGTATATCCACATCTAGAAGAAAGCTCTTCAAAATAAAAGGGCTGGGCAAGAAAAATCAAAGTTGGTGCGAGTCAATGGCTTGGGAGGAGAAAGCGTTAAATTATACATGTGAACAGTCATGTATAAGTAATAATGGATTACATCTTTCCCGTATTTTCTTTCTTCCTCGCCATCTCCTACTGCATGTCAAAGTGTGAGTGTATAAACATGAGGCAGTGATATAGGCTTTTAGAAAAGGCAATATTATCGAAAGGGGGAGTCGGTGCAGAGTGGATATGCATTTTGAGTGAGCAATTTTTTTTTAGATAATCCTGATTACAAAAATCACACAAATCTGAGATCAATATTAAACATTCCCATGGGGGAGATAAGTCGACCTTCTTAAGCCAGGCGTATAAATGTCTCTGATGAAAAGCTCATTGGAAATACAGGATAATAGAGGACTCTCTGAAGTTACACAACACTTCCCCCCCCCCTACCCCATGAGAGGCCAGCACAGTAATGTAGGGCAAATCTGAGGAGATGTCTGCAGCACTTGGACTAATGGAATAAGGGATCAGCCGGATGACAGAGAGAACAGAGATGCAAGAAACACTCACCTGAGAGAGCTGCGAGAGGAGATATCTCATGCATTGGGCAGCGTGGAGGAAAATTCCAGTAAGTGATCAAAATAAATATAAGTAACGACAAACACCAGCCAACCTTGCGTGGGGTAAGAGGAAGCTCTGAACATGCTTAGTGAAGCTTTCCTTTATTCTGCACTCAGTGTGAACTTGACTATAATAATGAGCAGTAAAGGCCATGCGGCTTGAGAATCACGGGTTCGAAATCGCACGCCATTTCAAAACTCAGAAATGTTCTTGGCCACGAGTTTTTAAATGGACGGGGTTTAAAGGCAAGGCACTATGATCAAGTAGAAAACTGTGCACGTTGAATTCAAATGGATATGAAATATGAATGGCTTCACTTCAAAGCATTCAATATTCAAGTGGAACAACACAGTAGCCCCAGTGCATGGCGGGTACAGTAGCTATTTATTTATTTATCTATCTGGAACATTGTAGACTATTTCCTGTGTTTTTTTTCCCCTTTTCCTGTTCATGAGTTGGTTTCTTTAGGGCTTTATTTATAGATGAGCCTTAGAGTCAGAGGGCAATTTATGCCGCTTTTTGTTACACATTGGCTGGCATTGTGAGTTCCTCGTACTTGGGTCAGATTAAATATAGATAACTGTCATACACGACCAGACCCATATGCCCCTTCCATATGGGGCCCAAGCTGCACCCTGGATCACAGAAGCACCTCACATCTCCTGCTCTTGTGTGACTATTAAATGCCCCTTCCTTCACTAAGGCATGAGGAGCCCTGGAGGAGAGTAAGGGAGGACAGGAAAGGCCTGAAATCCAGCTCTGATCGTAAGTATCACTGGGGTCTGCACATACACAGAGGCAAACAATATGACTGGAACGTTCAAACCCTGACTTTGAGTCAGACGCCCAGCGGGTGTTTGTTCGGATTTAACAGGGAAGAGGCGTGGATCCTGTCTGTTCCTCAGTCCTCTTACAGAAGCCGCCACCCTCAAGTCCGTCTGGCCTTTCCATACAGCTTGAGGGGTAGAGAAATGACTGCAGTCCAGAGAACGGATCTGTTAACCACCCTGTCCTGGCTGTACTCAGTGTCCTTGGAGACGTGTTACACTTTTACGGTACCAACACAGCAAACCCGAGCATTTCTGCATAAACTGCTGCTTACAACAGCTGGGCATATTTCACAGTTCACGTCACCTGTCATAACAAATAGCAAAGCCTCTTTAATGTCCAGACTGCTTCAAGCATACAAGTCATAAAGGAGCCCGATGCATTTGAAAACATGAAAATAACAGACCCCTTCAAAAAATTATGCATTTTCAAGGCACTGTACATAATGGGAAAAACATAAAATGCAAGAAACACGGGGCAGTGTCTTATTTCCAATGCAAAAATAACTGCTGCTGTAGACTTTCCATTTACATTTCCTACAACTGTCACAGCAGACAGCTCTGATCTCACACACTTGAAGCTGATGAAATGCTTTTCAGTATATTTTTATGCCTTTAACAGCCATATAGCAGAAATACACTCTGGGAAGGTTGTAATATGGCAGAAATAGGAACAGCAATGCTGAATGTGCAACAGAAAATGGGGTCTTCCAGTCCAAGGGTCTGACTGTATTGCGCACACAATTCCTTCCCCACCGTACCAAATCGTACCAATGCTCTATTTACTGCTAGCTACCGACATGTTTCTTTCTGCTTCATTCAGTATTCATACAACAACAAAACAATGGATAAAACAATGTATAGGCCTAATCCTTTAACAACAACCAATAAACAGAATAACCAGCAAGATTTATCTGAATATGAGTTCCACATGTTACACAGTGTCTGGTCCTCAATATCTGTGCCTTTTACGTGTGCATTTGATTAGTTTATGTTATAAAAAACAGACATGGCTAATATTTGAAATGGATTTTGTTTTTCCTACATGATTTATTCCTCATTATTCCAGCATTTTATCTCAACAGTATGCCCCATTTGTCTCTCCCTCTGCAGACTCAGGCAACTTATTACCCCAGTGTCACAAACCGCTGAGAATTTCTCAAGAACACTCAGAGGAAGACAAAAAAAGAGTTACTTGTTATCTCAAGCGGACATTAGGTGTAAATTTTGTAGATTCAACGGTAACAATTATTTATATATTATAAACATACAGTGAGCACCATAATTAATTGGACAGTGACACATTTTTTGTTATTTTGGTTCTGTACTCTAGCACTTTGAGTTTGAAATGATACAAGGCCAATGAGGTTGAAGTGCAGACTGTCAGCTTTAATTTGAGGGGATTTTCATCCATATCGCATGAACCGTTTAGAAATTATAGAACCTTTTGTACATAAGCCAGACAGTTTAACATAATGTAGAATAAAGTAATAATTTTTAATATTTGATCGCATATCCTTTGCATGCCACACACACACACACACACACACACACAGTATGCAGCATCCTACGACAATCATTTCCCATAGGCACCATACTGTGCCGGTATAATCAGTGTACCATATTAAAATTAATTTGCTACGTCTGTGAATATTATAATTATCATGATTCAGTGTTTCTCCTAGAAAATTTTGATTAGTGGGTGGCATTGTGGGACCGGCGGAGGAGGGGGTGTATGGAAGGGTTGTTGACGGGGGAGGGGGGGGTTAACGGTTATCGATGGGGTGGGGGGGGGGGGGGGGGGGTGTTAGCCTACTATTAGCCTACATTATTTAAGGTTACATATTTATTTCAGTTATACTGAATATTTCAAATTGTCTCGCGTTTAGCTTTAAAATGACTGGACATGTAATACATTTGCCTAATTCAATTATCAATGGCATCTCGGCTTAATAGCAATCCAATCAATTAGTATTTTATAACCATTTTCTTTTACAGTGTCCTATTCTCACTGTGATTGTCATAGGCTCGTGTTTAAAAGTGCTGATCTGGTGTCGGCTTTGACAATTGCGTGAGGTCATATAGACACCTGATCAACTCTCAAAGTAATAACGTTGGCGTCTGCTTGCGCGCGTGACGTTCCTCTAAATGCTTTGTGAAGAATGGAAGAGAAACGGTGTCATTACGTCTCAATGTGAGGAAATTTCATAAAATACAGTCAAATGTTAACTTTACGACCATGAACTAACATACTCTATGGTAGGGGAAACACTGTGATTTGTTATTGCAGGGCTAAACAAAGCATTGCAAGATCTTAAAATTAATTAAATTTTGGAAGAGTGCCAATCTATGTTCTTACAGAATTTACAACAAATGTAGAAAAGTGAATCCAAGATGGATTTGGATTTTTTTTTAAACATTTAAAGACCTGCTGCTGTTGATTGAAAGAATAAAATCCCTCCCAACCAAAACAAATTCTATAATGAACATTTTCTATAGTGGCTGATCTCTCTGACATGTAATTTCCTTCTGTCAATCAGCCTGACAAGTTGCAATTTTCATCAAGAAATTTGTCACACTAACAGAGAAGACAGACGGCTCTGGGAGTTATCGTCTCAGCAGTGCCCTAGATTTCTCTTAACCTTTGCTTAGAGATTAATGACTGAGCTCTTCGTCTTTCTTTCATGTTCATCCTCCTCCTCCCTTCCTCCAGGGTGCATTATAACTCCATCTACCTTACAACAGGCCACTCCATCTTTCATTTTAAACTTCACACATTGAAGCTTCTGACAAGGATCAAGAATTGGTCATGTGAGAGTAAAAGGACAAAATGACAAAAATTTGTCAACAAAACTGAAATCGTGTTTCTTGTGTTTCAGAGATATGTACACAAGACTCTCAGGTAAAACCAAAAAATAATTCACAGAATTTCTGCTATGCTGTAGAATATTTCTGCAGTGGAATTATAATATTGGGGCCTTTTACAGCTGAAACTCACCTGTGGCGCTGCAATGTTAAGCGCCGGGTTGGTCAGCTCAAACTTCTCCTGGGATTTTTCCCGTGCCAGACGTGCAGCCTCCTTCACCTCATTGAACCGTTCTGAAAACTGCAGGCGTGGAGTTCCAAACAGAAAGAGATGAATGCATTACACGGGTGTTGTGTGTCAAATAGCCTTTTCAGATTCTGAATTATGGACATTTGAGTGAGTTTACCTGCTGCAGCTGCTGTTCGGTGGCAAAGCCCAGACCGTAGACCGTGTTAGCCCGACTGTCGGCCCACTGGCCAAACTTCTGTGAGGTCTTGGTGAAGGTCATGTTTGGTGTGATGGTGCTATTGATTATGGCCTGAAGAGTGTATACAGTGGTAGGGGAGGGAGGAGGTGGGGGGTACAAACAGGATCCATATCAACACAAGGCCCTTTCAGCCCGTAAAATAAATAATGTGCAAGGGATCCATTATGCCTTTACAATTAAAAAAAATAAATAAAAGTATTTATACATCATATCCTAGAGGGAAACAAAAGACTACTAAGGATGAATATATTCACTCCATTAACAACTCAGGATTGAAACCACGATTTTAGCACTCTAATATATAACCCTTGATCTTTATCCAAGCTCTCTTACACAACTGATCAAATGAGAGGGACCCTTAAGAGGTTAATCAGGCTGAAGCATTAAGTGCAGTACAGTGGTAAACCCTGTAAACAGACTATAGATAGATAGAACCCAGATAATGCCAGTGATGACTGTGGGCAGTAGTCCCACAGGGCAACACATTATTGGCCATAGCATCATCCAAGGAGGAGGGTTTCAGTCAGTGGGAGTGACCCTGCCTCGTCGATCACTAGCTAACTCCCCTGTTCAATCGGGCACGACCAATCTGGCTGCGTCAGCTGCCTCAACTGCACGGCTCACTGGCGCAGTAGCTGCAGTAGATCAAACTGTGCTAAAGAAGCAACGGGTTTGGCTGAATGTGTTTTGGAGGACGCACCTGCTAGCGTGTGGCCCTCCAAAATCGGCACGGGATGTTACAGTGATGGGATGTGCCCACAGTCATGGCTGCTCATTAAAAAGGCACAATAGGAGGAAATCCTTATTCTTCAGTAGGAACTGATTATGCACAGGTGTATAGCCGGCTTCCCAAAGGTCACTCCACCTTACACACTTAATCTTTTTTTAAATGAAACTAACCCTAATCCAGAAAACATAATCAGAATCCTGAGTTTTAAAATATGTATGAGAGTATGTCTTCTTTATTGGACCACAAATAAACCTGCGCAAGTCAAAAAAGTGATAAAAATGCTTCTATGTTTAGCCACACAATATCTTTTTATGATCATCTTCAATCCAGGGCACTGCATGACAGAATACAGAACAACTGCTATTATTCAGAAATTAATGCTGATTCATTTTTGTCTCTTTGACAAATCAGCAATACAACAGTGGGCAAGCAAATCTTCATGATCAAGAGAGGATCAGGATTAGAGCAACAGCCTCAACAATACAGCCATTATAGTAGCTAGCTGAAACAGCACACACATATAATCTTGCTGATAAGTTATTTCAAAGGGATATTTTTTTAATTTACTTTTAAAAAAGGACAATTGGAACGGAAAAAATTGGAATGGCAAGAAGCTTCTAAAGCACCAATAAGCAACAGTCACAATACCCGCACCTTAGTGCCCCCAACGCTGATGATGCGGTAGACACTCCGGTTTGCATCATAGAAGAACGAGACGGTAACAGCATGCTTGCTGGCGGGGATCCAGTTCCTCTTGGTTGCTGGGTCAATCTGAAAGACGTGTGCTCTGGCACTGAAGATGGGCTGCTCCCTGGGGAAAAACCGAGTATAGCATATAACACAGCCCCTCTCAACACACTATTCCAAAATCAACCTCTGTGAGTAATAGCCTGAAAAGCTGCGCTAGCCTGAAAAGTAGGTGGTGACAAAGCCCAACAAAATATAATCCAGTATAACATTACTTCCGTGAAAAAGGTTTTTCCCTTTTTTGGATTATTTAAATATACCTTTTTCTTGTCAACCTGAACATTGGACTGGAATCATTAAATTTGTCTTACAAATAAATGTAAGAATGACTTTTTGTCTTGACAAAAACAGATTTAATGGTTAATTTTTATGATCACTGAACTCACCAATCTGCAGGACAAATGGCCACTTGTATTTAACAGTACAAATGCTGACTGAATCCACACCATGTTTACTTGTGAAAGAGGTTGAATGTCAGCAAACTCTGAGCATAAAATTGGATTTGACAAGCATTCTGCCTCCACCTGTGCAGCTGTCTTTTTTTGAATGGCCTCTACCAGGTTTGTACAATGGGGTAATTTTTGCCCATTCTTCCTGTGAAAATTACTCAATCTCTGAAAATTTAATTGGCATCATTAATAGACTCCAATTTTCAAGTCTCCACATGAATCACAAAGTCTGAACTTTGTGAGCCATTCAAGGACATTCACTCTTCTCATTTTTAACTATTCCATTGTGTTTTGGCTTTGTGCTGTAAGTCAATTGCCTGGCAACATATAATCAACAGAGTATTATATTCTTGGCAAACTCACACAGGTCTCCATTAGGATTAGTTGTATTTTCACCCTCAATCTGGATCTGCTGCTTGGGCTCAATAGAACCATCACATAACATCATGATTCATAGTTGTGTTGGTGAAATGGTAAAGCCATTTCTGAAGTAATGCTTTCAATTTAGAACAGAAATATGTATTTTTTCTCATTTTACCAAAATACCATTTGCTATGTGTATATGTAGATGGACATAGGCCCCCCTTTCTGGAATTTACAAATGGGGTCCCACAAGGCTCAATTTTGGGTCCAGAATTACTTTGGGTCCAGAGTTATTCATAGAAACCTTACTCAAGCTTTAAATAATTCAAACTGTAATTCCACTTATATATGCAGATGACGCAATTCTTTGACAAGCTCAAGACACAACAGTTGGAAACACACAGAGATTAACATGGATTAAGGCTGCTGGCTATAACTACTCTGATAGAATAGAGGATTGCTTTGTTCTGCTTATCCCACTGCCTGCATAACTCCCAAACATTATATTCCTGCTCAGCTCAGAATGGGTATAAAAACAACAAACTCAATTCAGCTTATGAACCACATGAAGTGAACAAATATGTGTGACCCCCAATATATTGGCTTTACGTAGGATAATTGTATTCATTGCATTGTGCATTGCTTCATACTGAGTTGGTGCAAAACATGTTCATCTGACGAATTCGTTTTTGTAAAATGACCTTGATTTCTTAATTTGGAAGTCTACTCATAATACAATATCACCATATATTCACTGTTCAAAAAATTACAAAAAAATGAACAACTCAGAATGGACTGGATACATGGATAAATTGATAGATGGGGGATCCTATGCATATATTCCCTTGCCTATAAAGCAGCCACCACTAATACTGTGATGCCAGAGAAGTGTTCTGCACAGGGTCCTCTGGTGAGCACCCATGTATGAGAGCAAGGGCCGTGAGCTCTGCCTGTTAGAGAAGCAGGCAGTCCAAGGGGGGAGGGGAGCGGTAGAGAGAGGGGGGAGGGCGACACACATAGTGGGAGAAGGGGCTCAACAGGCCAGCTGGCACATTCCACACAGCCCTGCAGAGTCCGAGACCCTTCGGCAGAGCAGAATGTCAAGCAGAACCAAGGCTGAGCCCACTCCCACTGCCTCTGTAAATCATCTATTTCCTCCGCAGTCACACAATGCATGGGTGTCCTGGAGACAATGTAAATACTCTTAGGACATTTAAAGAGCAAAATGTCATGGCCGCATATGCAGTTCTGAGCCAAAGCTACCCAGATAAAATGGATCCCATGACAGTATCACACATACAAGCATACATAGGTGTTCCCTAAGTATTTATTTTTTTGTCATTTTTTTTGCAGTAGTTACGGTAAGCGTATCAAACACTGAAGCACAAAGGGTAATCATGTAACTAATAAGCAATGTCTACAGAACAGTGTAGAGAAGGAGATTGGGAGAGAAGGGCATTGCTGCAGTGTCAGACACATGGATTGGCCCAGATGAAAAGTCAACCCAACAGCATTTTTGGCCTGACGTCACTTATCAATATTTCATCACCATTTTCTGTATGAGAACATATACCCTACAAATTCACATAAATATTGCACGAAAAATAAATTAATAATGGATTATTTTATGGCAACCTATTATCATATCTGGACAAATCTAATATCTGGGAATTTTAGGGCCTAAAATGCTATTTTAAACTTTACGGACAATGCTAGTCAATACTGGTTATTTTAGGACTATTTCACCTTAAGTATCTGTGTCTTTTGAAGGAATGGGAAACATTTTCCATTTAATAATGTAATCCAGATATAATAATGTAGTCCAAACTATGAAAATGTGGGCAGTGGGAGGAAGGAACTCTCTTGACTACACTTACTCTAATCAGATGTTTGTGTGCTTAATGAACCACTTGTACACACTTGTGTATCTTTCTAGGGTCATCCAGGACACTAGTGGCCCTGCTTACAATTAAGCGCATCCCAGCTGAGATTTTTTTAAAATGATTTTTAATCATATAATTACATTATCCTCATTAAAATGTTAATTATTTCCTTGATTATATACATGAACATAAATATAACATTAAATTTCAGGTTTCCATTACTTATTTTATTCCTTATACTTAATTTTAAGTATTTTATTTCAACCTCCTTGTCACTATATGTACGTAGGCTATAGTAACTTAGTGGACCACATTGCTGAGCACTGATCATTGTTTAAGTTGCTTAAACAATGTTGTCAGCTTGTTAAATAGAAACAACTGTCACGGTTATTAGCAGCCTTTGCTGTTTCGCCGTTTGGTTTTCCGTTTGGCGTCGGGACGCTCTATCGGATATTTTCCACGTCCGTCCCGGTGTTTGTATCTCACCCGGCAATTATTCCTTGCACCTGTTTCGGGTTTCCTGCCGGTTATAAATAGGTCAGGGCTTCTGCATTTCCGACACTTCGATATTGTCTCTGCTATGTTGACAACGAAGTCGGTAAGGTATAGGAAATTCAGTCGCTGCATTTCTGGTTTGTACGAATAAGAAACGCAGCAAGTCCGGTTAGAGAATTAGGATTAGATTGGTTTTCTCTTTTATTTCCAATCTTTCTCTTTATCCTTATTCCTGTTACATGTTACCTTTTGTTTCAGCTCTTTCGCCACAAGAGCTCTGGATAACAGGTTTTTATTTTCCTTCACTCGTTTTATCGACTTTTTGCTTTGTTTCTCTACCTCCGGTTACGCCTAATTATTTAGTGCATGAGGTTCTTTTATTATTCATTCTCGCTGTTATCGAGACTCGCCTCCTTTTGAGGTTGCTTTGATTTGGCTTGTGCTAGGGAAGTTTTGCTCCCGTTCTTTTGTTTTCCTCTCCTCTGGTGCGGCTACTTCCGCGTTTTGTGGCGTATCTTTATAGATACACTTTCAGAATCCTTATCGGTCGCGTCTGGTTCTCCGAACCTTAACACAACCCTCACGACAACAATAACAGAATTTAAGCATACATTCAAGGCTAACTTTTCACACCTGCCTTTGATAAGCTCCCCGTTGGTGAGAGACCACTGAAAGACACCGTGTCCCTGCTCCCTAATCCCTCTCACTCACCTCTTCATCCTCTGTTTAACCTGCTCTTGTAATTCATCTCCCAGAGAGAGGGCTGGAGATGATTACACTGACATCAGAGATCACTCTCCACACCCACAGCGCAGGGACACTCTCAACCGTGCCAGATGCAGCTTACACTCTGACTCATTCTCAGTGTACCAGAAGTGCACTCTCCTACTGAGCGCGGCTGTGTCTACCTGTGGGTTACTGGGCAAGTTTGGAGTTTGGAAATACTAGTGATGATGACACACAGATGCAGCACACACTTCGCAACTATTTGTGTTTCTGGAGTGCCGCAGCATCTCTATTTAACAATTTCACATCGTTTCTTTTTACTTATCTTTTCTGTACACGTGGAACATGGAAAATGGTAAGAATAATGTTGGTCCATCACATAGTGAAACTAAATTAGTCCCCTCAAAATTCCAGTGCTTTTTATCAGGAAAATCTATAGAAAATCAGTTCATCAGAAAAGAGTGTTGAACTGATTACACAATACGCAGAATACACAAAATAATTCATGTAAATTGTGGAATCCAGAAGAATTAACAAGCATGTTTAACAGATAAATAAATCATTACAAGCCATGTGGTTGCAAGATTATGCCTTAAGGGGACAGAAGCAAAGCCAAGCTTGGATTAGCACTTGATTTTGATTGGATGAACAACTGTGGTTAATCAACAACTGGCTAGGACACATCAGGAGTGTTATATATGTGCAAGGAACATGTGTGCCTTAGTTAGAAGGGTGTTATAATTCATCTTAAGGTCATCAGATATTGTAGTAGTGAAAATTGTATCAAGTACTTAGAAATTATTAGAACGTGTTTTAGGATTGATTGTATAACACAAATAATTATGTTCTCGATTCTGATCAAAAACCCATAATCACATACACTCTGACACCTCCCTCGCACACATACACACACACACACGGTTCTGTGTTACTGGTGTCCTGAGGTGTATTGAACATCCCCGGTGAATATCATTTGTTACAATTTGATGTGCTATTCTGCGTAGCGGTGATTATCATATGACAATCTATGTACTCTGTTCTGCCTCTGTTCGGGACTGGTGTTTCAGAAGCTTGGGTCTGAAGCCAGCTTTAGCACATCCCAAGGGCATATGTTGTGTACGTAAGATGGTCTTGAGACCATGGACTCCAGGGACCACATCTCTTCATCCTTTGCTGTTTTGCTGTCAGTTTGTTGTAACCTCTATTCTTGTGAATTGTCAACAACAAGCCATGGTTAAGTAAGAACCCATTTTAATATGCATAGTTTGCCTGTATTACATGGTTACTGGTCTTGTTCTACATAGGTTGATGATAATAGCAATATATGGCTAGTAGGCTACTCTATGCAAGAAACTAAGACACTTAAAAAAATTACAACCAATAGAAATGCCTGTGTTGACCACTGCCTGAAGCCGACCCGAATGAAACGGTCAAAATACATCACTGAAAGCTACACTGAGTGCAGTAGTTATAGCCAATATTGTTTGTTCATTGTCTATCTGTATAGAGCTCTTATTGCACAGTATTTTGTCATGCACAATGCCACCCAACAATAAACAGACATTTGTTTCACCTTAAACGTAATTGTGTGGTTTATACCTTTTTGCAAAGCAGCCCACAACTCCACCATTTGGATTGTACTGCATTCTTTTGCCCAGTTATTTTGCCTTTAAATTTTGCCTATATTAGCCTTTAGAAGCAGAACACCTATATTGATTGTCCAGCCTTAAATGGATGGTTGCCATTGTTGGCAACCAACATTTACACAGCCTCATTTTAAAATAAGACAATAGTATGACAAAAGTGTGACAGAAATTACTCCAATCTCTCAAAACAGGATTCTATTATTCTATTATTAACAGACATTTTCATCGTGAATGTTAAATTGCAACAATCAGAGGTAGTACTGCTAAGATGTCTATGTCTCATGCTACCTTTGATATATTTGTTGGCCAGGACTTTGATAGTTGACTTTACAATCAATTTATTGATAATTGAGCAAATCAGGCTGTGAGTCAGTGAGTCTGCCCCCTTCCTACTGTGAGAGCAGTTTGATTTATTTGCATCAAATTGGCACTTGCTCATTTGGTTTGCGAGACTGAGCGTAATAAGCTTTACAGCTGGGACATTTGTGTAGACCTATACAGGGAAAACCAAGGTTCGAGCCGACAGTTAGAACTTTTTTTATTTTGTAGCTGGAAAGTTTGGGATCAAATCTAGTTCAGTTCAGACTGACATATAACATCTAGAGACTTGGAAGCTTTTCACAGAACATTAATCATTAACTGATTGCCATTGTTTGCGTCCTCTTGAGTCAATCACCACCCGAGGAATGTGACATATTCTTGGATTCACATGGCTGGTCACAGTTCACAGCTTATATAATGTAAAGGGAAGAAGATGCTAGTTTTTAAGATGACAGCCTCCCTATTCTCTTCCATTGAATCAATGGGTTCACACTCTATTAGGCATTTTAACATTGGAATTAACATCAGCCAAATTGCATGAGGCTCGTACAGATAATATTAAGGTATGATTATGGAAGCCACACATAGATACTGTGCAAGCCCTAAACCAAATTTTACGTGATTATTGTGTCTTCTTCTTTTTTCTTCTATTGCCCCTTTCACCTCCCTTTTGTCTTCTCTCTTTTATTCCATTATTCTATTATTTTTCTTTTTTTTAAAATGCATTGAATTATTTTTTTATTGTCACATGTATAAATATATTTTTTTCTCTTCTTGACCTCGGTCAGACCTCGGTTGTTGATTGGTGGGTGGGGGGTTAATATCTCAGCAGTAAGAAAAGATATTGAAACTAAAAGTAAAAGATAATTATCATAAATCAGGCAGTACATGTTCTCTAATTATATCTAATTCCATTCTCACATTGGATTAGCGCTGGTTTTACAGCATAGTACAGTTACAACACAATCAGAAATATGAAGATATACAGCACTATACCGTTGCCAAGCACAACACAGCTATCACATGTAACCCCTTGATTGATATTCCGAGTGCAGACAAACTATATTATTCTAGATTGGGGTTGCTGCTCTTGAACTTCTCTTGCTAATGTAGTAGTAACCTGATGCAGCTTGGCTACCTTAAACCTGCCTTCTCCCTGGAGTGACAAGGCCAATTGTGTCCTCCACTAAGGACAACCGGTCATAGCATGGTAATAACACAGCCCATTTGAACCTATAATATCTCAGATATATGGTCTTTTCTGCACTTTGTGAGAGTGCCTTTAAAAACTCCTTTTCAAAACAGACATGTTGTAAACACAGATATATGAAACAGATAAAACATGGTCAATACCTTTCTCTATGTTGTGGATACATTATTAGAGGACAGACGAGGCTCCTTTTCTGTAGTAGAAAAAGTTAGAGAGAAAAGTTAGTATAAAACAGTAGATTTTCTTTTTTTTCAACTAATATTTATGAAGGCAGGCCATTAATTCACATGAACATATTATGTGATATCACATTGCCTTTTGCTGCAATCCAGTTAGAAAAAAAGGAGCACATCAATAAAAATGTATTTCTATGATGAATTTTACAAAGAATTTGTCACAATACAGTTAACAGCATATCCTGACATTTAAAAAATGTTGGAATTAACAGCTTTTCCGCTCTGTTTTTTCTCTCCTATGCTGCAGAGTTCTTTATTTCACATTAAACATTAATCATGGCTTTCACCATTTTCTTCACTATCCGGGTATGTTTTTATTCTCAAAGAGACCTCTCTTGAGTACCAGTAGGTAAATAACTTAAGAGGCTACAATCTGTTATAAGCAATGAAGTCTAATCCCAAATCACCTTGACAACAGCCATTTGACTGAATGATACATTTACATAGACAAACATGTAAATGTATATGCTTGTTTAATTATTATTTCTAAATTAATAAAGCAACATGCAGCAGATCAAGCAGTAGACACTCATTAGTGCATAAACCATTCATTAAAAAGAATATGGAAATGCAAAATACAAAACAAATGCAAAAATAGGGTATAGGCGTACAAATAGGTCACATTATCATAAAACCACATTCCATGTTTTGAGCATTTTGAGCCCATATGGAATCAAACCTCATCACATGAAATCCCCTACATCTTCTAGAACTCAATGTATCTTTATAGGAATTCTGAAATATATGATATAGGCTACACTGCATGTATTGAAACTGAAATTTACTCAACAGTAGCCTACCGTACTATAGTAATGGGAGTCTTTCATTTAGCAAGATATTACATTAGTTCCCACATTTCCCAAACATAAATGAGCGCTAAAGCAATCTGACGAGAATACTAAAACACAAATTGGCCCTTTGTTTGTTCTCTCGTTTTATTCATCTCCAACTGTAGGCTAAGGAGCGATTTTCCAGTAGTGATTCTGTACAAAGAAAAAACTAAAGGTACTCTATGCAGGTCAGTGTTAAACAATAATGCATGCATTTTGTTGGAGTTATTATGCATGCATTATTGTGCAGTTCGTTCCATAGTCATATAGCTAATATAGAGTAATTAACAATTTCACCATAAAATAACGACACATGGGACAATGAGGACATTATTGTGCTGAGCACAACATACGCTTCGGCAACAGATCACTGTTCAAATCAGTTATCCAAATGATCATAAGTCATATAGGCCTACCTTAATTACTTGGAAGATATTAGTCTACAGTTACAAAACACTGGGAAATGTTGTACGCCCCATTGCAAACACTTTAGTATAAGTGACCAGGTTTTTTGGGGGTGGTGGCTACTGAATTAACTTCACAAGATTACAATTGCACATTTTCAATCTGAACATATAACATGGCCCATATGTGTAAAACGAGGCTACTCATCCAGTCATATGTATCTTTCTGTACACATGTAACAAATTGACTAGAAAGTCATGAAAATACGCCTCAATATGACTCATCCAAAACTTTTTTTTCTCAAATAGTGGATTTTTCAGGGAGTGGAGTCACCACGCAACTAATCGGAAGGAATGACAAAAACAAGTAACTTACCCCATTTTCGTTACAAAAGCTCCATATGATTTTATCGCATCACAATAGCTTCCTGAGAAGTGAAAATGTGTGTTAATCTCCTTTCCTTTCTTTCGACTCCGGATCCGGATGCTTCTAAAATTTCCACCGGAATTTCAATGGGGAAAAAAATAAGTAAAAGCTACTTCTAGCTTGCCGTTAATACACGAACCGCTGTAATCAGTGTTTCGACCCCGTGCGAATTCCAGTTCAGTGCTAAAATTCAGACATTTCCCAAATTCGGGATGTTGTTCCTTTCAGCAGTAAAGAGTGTCTTAACTAGGCTATGCTCTTTTTTTCATAGATATTCCTGTCCTGTTTTTTTTTTTTCTTTGACTCTTTCTGTACTCCACTAACCTTGAAGACTCACGTGCTTCAGCTTGTATTCACAAGTATAGTAGCTACTGGCTGAAAAATAATGAGCTAGATTTGAAGCCCTTTTTAATGTCAGGAACTGTCTGATCTAGACTGTCAAACGCTTGGGCAATCTGCACTTTTGCTCGGTGGCATTTCCTTGCCCTGACAACAACACAGGACTGTTGTATCCCACTCTGGATAGCAATTATTCGCTCCATTTAGGTTTAAACCCCTCTCCTACACCATCTGCTGGTTGCAATTTCGAGTATCAAATGACTTTAAGCGACAACAATTTTCGCGTCCAGGAAAACAATGTAGGCTGTTTCAATTGTTTCCAATCCACACACACACAAATCATACAGTGCACTGAAAAAATGAGAAAATTCCTAACATTAATTGAAGTAAATTTATTATGAGAAAAAAATCCCTCATCAAGAAATTATTATTTTTAACAAAACCACGTATGCCACAATTATTGGCACCCCTGCAATTATATATAGAATAAAGTAATCACTTGATATCTTTTCTGGTACTCTTACAAGCGATACTATAACGTCTCTGCATTTGAATGGATCTCTATGGGAATTTGGGGATGGGACTAGATTTAGCTGTAAATTACACTGGAACAGTATGGAACACATGGTTGGCTAAATGCTCTAAGTCATCAAGGGTCTCATCTTTACTAGAGGTGCCAATAATGAGACAAAGCAATTTTTTTTAGAGAATTTTTTTTTGATGTTGTTCTTGTGTGCCCTCTAGTGTATAAACACAGAATGACATGTTAATATGTTAATAAATTGTGGGAAATTGGACATATTGGCCCAATATTCTTCACTTCCCACCTCCCATCCTCCACTCCCCGACTACCACTCCTCTCCTACCCGGAAATATGCAAAACTACCTGAACGTTTTGAGTACAAGTATTTGCATGTACAGTATGGGTCATACTGATGTAAATAGTTAAATTGTAAAATGGGTGCAGTTTTATGATTTAATATCCCCTACTTTTGCATTAATTGATTCTCATTTTCTTTATAGTAAACAGCAAACCATCACAAAGCAAAGGTCACATATATGGTTCAGAACTATGAGAGTAGCTTAGTATTTCAATCGCAACCCTAAGGGTGGCTGGCATGCTGTAGAAGGCAGTACTCACATTTCAAGCCGACAATTTAGTTAAACACATACCACAGATTAATTAAAGGGAAACTTATGCTCCAGAGACACAAGCCTGTAAAACTGTCAAAGTCCCACAGAGTATGTATGTTCACATAGTTCACTCTCATTGAAATCAGGTCTGTGCAATTTCACATCACTTGTGATGAGCGTAGTGAGAGCCCACTGTCCGGAGGTGGTGTCACTGTGCCAAATCTCAGCCAGAGCTCCTATCAATAAATATAACTCAAACATTTAACATCAAACATAGAAATTATAAGTGCTGCAGCACTTTATCATGTTATTCTCTGTTTTGTACTTTCTATTCATTTAAACTTTTAATTTTCTATTTACTTTTAATTTTAATATGAATTTAAAATGATGACTAGCTGTTTAAGAATGTTTTGCCTTGCTTTGTGTGTTGCATAGGCTACATAATAACAATAACATGATTAGACTTCTCCTAGTTTACTACCAGCATTACACTTCATTTAAGCTAACTAAAGTCTGATTCTACCATATATTTCAAAAGACAGACTTACTGATGAGCATAAATTACCTCATAATATAAAAGAAGCTGGTATTTATCTAAAGTAGCCATTCAAATTAAAACCATTTAAAATGAACACAGTAATATACTCATGCAGCTCCCTTTCTTTCAACTCCCCCTTCACGTGATCTATAATGCTCATTATTTTGTGTTCTTAACCAGGGAAAGGCCGAACATGGACACAAATCTCAGTTGATGTTTCAAGGCATGCAGCTTCCACAGAGAGCCAAGCTGTGTGTTCCCTCTGCAGAACCATCCTGGAGTCTGTCTGACCTGACCTTAATTCAGAACTCAGAGCCATACAAAGGCGCATGCAAACTGACAGGCAAAGTAAAGTGCCACATTATTAATCTGAATGTACACTTAAACAACCTCCAGATACAATCGCTGACAATAAAAACATATTTCTCCATGCATGTATGTTAGGTTTAAGAAGAACAAAGAAGAGACGTTGTACAATAATGCAATGTTTTCGCTATTGGTTTAATTTATCGATGACTGATGGTGACACACTCAAATCTCTGTGACTGTAGAATCGTTTCTTGACTTTTGTAGTCACAGAGGTTACTGGGTACAAAACAAGAGTTTATTTTAATCTGTTGAATATTCAGCATAGTGAAAATAAATAAAGAATAGGAACAAAGAGGCAGTATACCTTGCTTATCATTAAAACAATGTCTTTGTACTATGTAGGAGGCTGAAAAAATAGCATACTGTCACTTGCTGTCTGATTTGTTCACAGAAATGTTTAACATTGATTGGCCATAATATGAAAATCTACATGTGATATTACCATGCTAAGATTATGATATCATTATGTTCCAATATTAAGATTATTCTCACTCTCTGTTACTGCATCAGAAACACAATGCAATGGTCTTTAATACAATCTAAAACTAACAACTCAAAGTAACAAAAATGTTATGAACCATGCCAGATTCAGCACAAACAGTAACATCTATTGCTTCCTTGCACCTACAGTATGCGGAGTTCATATGCACACATATGTACACAATTGCCAATATGCATTTTAAAATACATTACTATAATTAATATTACAGCATACACTCATTGCATTGTAGTTTGCATCATGTTCCTGATGTGATGTTTTAAGTAACAGATTGTAGAGACTAACATTTAATTTATCAAAAAAAAATAAAGCCAAAGCTTCAGTAACCTGTACAAACATTGTAATTCTTTAATAACTCCTAATCCACCACTTGCTGGAATGGGTAAGATTTACTTATAAAAAAGGATTAATAATAGAGGATGCAGTTTTCGATTGATTACATACAGGCATGCAATTACCACTCAAAAGATGTTTGATGTTGTTCTTGTGTGCCCTCTAGTGTATAAACACAGAATGACATGTTAATATGTTAATAAATTGTGGGAAATTGGACATATTGGCCCAATATTCTTCACTTCCCCACCTCCCTTCCTCCACTCCCCGACTACCACTCCTCTCCTACCCGGAAATATGCAAAACTGCCTGAACGTTTTGAGTACAAGTATTTGCATGTACAGTATCCAATGTACATGACATTGTGGTTTGCGTTGAGACATTCATTAATATGCAAGCATTAATACGTAATTAAGATGTAATCAGCGACATTAGATTAAAACACAAAGATCCATTTCCGGGGCAGAGTATTATGAGTTTGGGCCACTTCACATCTTGACCCTGTTTATTAATGCACAGCACCTGGCATCCTTGTTATTTCTTACCACTAAGTCTTTCACCTTGCCTATTGTTATTATCAGACAGCCGAGTGGAGAATAATTAAATTAATGTATTGTGCAGTTCGGGGGTTGGCAATGATTTTGAATTGATTTGCAGTGGTTTGTATTGCTCTGTTGCACCCAGTACCGATTAAAACAATGATCAGGCTGAGCAAAGCAGAACCAGGTACAACCTCTGAGGAGGTTGAGTTTATAGACATTCATGTTAACAAGATAGGCCCATCACACTCTCAACAAGTCCAGCTCAAGCTCAGGAAGTGACCAGAGGTAAAGTGTATTGTGTATGTTGTGGCCAAAGCCTTGGGCCTCTCACCTTCTCTAGTTGTAGGCTCATTCAAAGCTCTGTCATTCCATTTGTGAGGTCAATGCAGAATAACTTTCTCATTCTTCACAGTGTTGGCAAGTCATCAAACCCTAAATCTGATTTTTAAATGTAAAATAATGTGATTATTATTATTATTATTTATTTTTTATTATAATAAATGAGCTCCACCATATGGTTACCTGCATTCATTATACCTGATTAATTTAAATCATTCCAGTTGTGTTGTTATAGGTTTGGACGGAGCAAAAACAGGACCGTCTCCAGCACCAGGGCTGCTCTAGAATAACCACACAGTTCTGAATGGAACATTCCGAACACTCTTCTCCCCCTCCTACTGTTGAGTTGGATATGGTATGGATCTGCAGCAAAAACTGCACTTGCAGGATTAGACGTGATCCAGGCCCGGGCTCTCAGATTGTGCATAGGGGCAACAAGAACATCACCTGTGTGTGCCATACAAATTGAGACAGGAGAAATGCCGCTGAATTTACGCAGGAAGCAGCTCAGAGTCAACTACTGGATGAATTTGAAGGGGCATGGAGATAACCACCCAACCAAAAAAGTACTACAGACCTGCTGGGAAAGGGAGGGTACAGTAAAATCAAGTTTTGGTTGGACAGGGGATGCAGCAGCAAGAGACCTGGGAGTGTATGGGATGGAGTTCTGCCCGACGGTGATGTGGCCTCCAACCCCTGTGTGGGAAATGGAGACACTGGTGGTAGATTTAGAGCTGCTTCAAGATAAGGCAAAGAAAAATGTAGATTTAGTACAAGAGTTTTATAGTTATACAGAAAGTAGATACACAGGCTATGTTCAGGTGTTTACGGACGGATCAAAAGATCCAATAACAGACAGCACTGGCTCTGCAGTTGCAGTTCCTAGCCACAGAGTTGCAGTATGCAAAAGGACATCAAACTCCTTAAGTGTATATACTGTGGAGTTGTATGCCATTTGGATGGCTTTAGAGTGGGTTGAGCAAGTCAAACCTCAAAGAGTTCTGATCTGTAGCGACTCAGCATCTGTTCTATACAGCCTAAAGCTAGGCACATCCAAAAAACGACAAGACCTACTATTTGAAGTAATAAGAATGCACTCGAGAGTAATAAGACAAGGCATTGTGATCACATTTATTTGGGTTCCTGCGCACACGGGCATTATGGGTAATGAGAGAGTGGACAACCTAGCCAAACAAGCTGTTAAAAAAGAAAACATAGACACTATAATAAAACTTTCAAAATCAGAAGGAAAGGGTATTGCATGGAAGAAAATTAATGAAGAGTGGCAGCAACAATGGGATCAGGAGTTAAGAGGAAGACAGCTACATGCAATACAGAGTAGAGTGGGCACTGGGAGAAGCAGGGGAGGAAATAGAAGAGAGGAGGCAGTGATGACCAGACTAAGAATAAGACACAGCAACCTGAACGGGACTCTCCACATTATAGGGAAGCACCAAAATGGATTATGTGACCATTGTCAGACACCAGAAACAGTACAACATGTACTTGTTAACTGCAGAAAATACATAATAGAACGTAAGGACATGATGGAGGGAATGGAAAGAGCAGGACTAGCAGGAGGAGATGTAAAGGGCATACTGAAGTGTGGTGAAAGTGGACAAGGCAGGAAATGTTTGATCAGATATCTTAAGAGAACAGGACTAATAGGGAAAATATAGCAAACCGGACAATGTAGGAGTTAACTAACTCCTGAAGATGGCAGTAGTGCAACACTAAGGATGCAAGCTGCCGTAAAACCCCAAAGAAGAAGAAGAAGAAGAGTTGGATATGACGTCATTGTATACGTACAATTTATGCGTCCTCTGAAAAGTAACACGAGTTGTTTCGAGCTGTTTAGCTTGCGGTGTGTGGTCTTCGAATTGAATATTCTGCTTGAAAATCAAACCAAAAAAAATAAAGAAATCATAAAGGAGTGGTCTCAAGAAAGGAAAATGTCGGATTTCTCATCTCTCGGCCTGTCAGATTGGCTGATTCAACAGTGTAAACAAATGGGCATTACAAAACCAACTCCAGTCCAGGAGAGCTGTATGCCAGCCATTCTAGATGGTAAGAACAAGTAATGTTATCTCATAAGCTAACAATTTGGCTGTGTATAGGTGCCTGTACTATATAGCCTATTTGTACTAAATTAATAATGAGATAGCAGTGTACCAACGTTAACTTGTTAAAAAAAATGCTAATGCTGCTGTAATAGCTGGCTGCTATTTGTTGTCAATAAGAGAATAGAGAATGCTATTTTGCTCGCTTGTTAAACACAGACACTAAATGAAAAATGTTCAAGTTATAACGTCGTGGCTGGTTAGCTAGTTGTCTAGGTAGTAACTGATGTAAGACAAGTAGTGAATGTAACGGAGATCGGACATAGTTATTTGTAAGTTGTTTCCGTTTCTGATTTTTAAAAAAATGAATCTCTTAGGTCGCGATTGTATGGGCTGCGCCAAGACTGGAAGCGGCAAGACTGCTGCTTTTGTACTGCCAGTTTTACAGAAACTGTCAGAGGATCCTTACGGAATCTTCTGTTTGGTGCTGACACCTACCAGGTGGGTGAATACAAAGAAATTACGTGCACTCTTTCCATTTAATAAATCATCTCAGATTATAGTTTATTTAATTTAACTTTATCGACATTTTGGTGGTGTCTAATGCAGGGAACTGGCATATCAGATCGCTGAGCAGTTCAGAGTTTTGGGGAAACCACTGGGCTTGCGCGATTGCATCATTGTCGGCGGAATGGGTAAGATTTACTTCTAAACAATTAATGTATTTGTTAAGGTTACATACAGCAGTGCATACTCGCGTAAATCACTAATCCATTTGGTTTAATGCAATAACCAAATTGAAAAATGCTTGTCTGTTGCTCTTCGTTCCCTACAGATATGATAACCCAGGCTCTGGAGCTCTCCAAGAAGCCCCACATTGTAGTTGCAACTCCAGGAAGACTGGCAGATCACATTCGCAGTTCCAACACCTTCAGCATGAAAAAAATCAGATTTTTGGTGAGTCCAGGGGAGGGGAATAGTGTCATTATTGACTTCTGTTTATTCCCTTTTTTAACAGTCACAAAGAATTGCAAATATTTATGATTTTTAGTTAACTACCATGTTGTCATCGAAATGGAGACCGTAATGATTGCATGCTCGTCATAACCAAAGTTATTGGCTTGTCTCTGCCTCCTGTACATCTGTTTCCATCAGATTTTAGATGAGGCTGACCGTCTGCTTGAGCAAGGATGCACGGATTTCACAAAGGACCTGGAGGTCATCTTGAGTGCTGTTCCTGCCACGAGACAAACGCTGCTGTTCAGCGCTACGCTCACTGACACACTTCAAGAGTTGAAGAGTATCGCTATGAACAGACCATTCTTCTGGGAGAGCAAGTCAGAGTACGAGCCACTGTTTTACTGCCCTGCTCAGTTCTGCCTGCAGCTACAAATGCGAGCCTTGACAGAAAGATTGCTCCCCTGGTGGTACTAGTAGCAGAATGGAGAGGTCTGGCTGGTGTCTAGGCTCTGGTGATCTTTTGAAGATGTAACATAGCAGACCCTTTAGTTGCTCGATAGGCTAGCTTCTAGTTGTTGAATTTGATGACAGCCTATATAGGTAGCCAGTTGAGGAAGATGAGAAGGGGAGTGACATGGCTGAGCCTAGATCACATGAGCAGCAACATTCTAGATAAGCTCTAAAGGTGTGATGTCAGAGGCAGGGAGACCAGCTAGGAGGGAGTTGCAGTAGTCCAGATGGGAAATGACTGGATTGAGCAAGTGGTGGTGGGTGGGGGGGGGGGGGGGGGGGGGGGGGGGGGGGGGGGTGGCAAGGGAAGGGACCAGTATAGCCAGTTTATATCACATCTGTGTTCAGAAGCAAATTATGCTGAATTTGAAGAACAATGTTATTATGAATGATCCTGTGGTAATGTTTTCCCTAACAGGGTACGCACCGTGGACGAGTTGGACCAAAGATATATCCTTACCCCTGAAAAGGTGAAGGATGCATATCTGGTTCATCTGATCCAGAAGTTCCAGGATGAGCATGAGGACTGGTCCATCATGATCTTCACCAACACATGCAAGTACGGACCACAGTGATGCAATACAACCAAGCTCACAGAGAAGCCTTTCTGACAGTCTGTACATTATCCTAGAACATAAACTTACATTAAAAAGTAATGAAATCAAGTTTTTGTATCTGTGTTTTTTTTTTTGTAGGAATTGCCAAATTCTTACAATGATGCTGCGCGAATTCAACTTCCCTACCATCTCCCTTCACTCGATGATGAAGCAGGTAACCGGACTGGATCAGACTGAATGTCTGTGAAAAATGTTTTGTGCATACTTGCTAGATAGCAGTACCTCTTTGTTTTATGTATTTGCAGATTTCAGAATAAACACTTTTTATGAGAACCGATAGATACCCAGATGCATTTGCTGGTAATTGTCCATGTGGAGGCAAACAACCTGATTTCATTTTTCTCCCCAGAAACAACGTTTTGCCAATCTTGCCAAGTTCAAATCGAGTGTCTTTAAGATTCTGATTGCAACAGATGTCGCTGCGAGGTATGAAGCCTGTTGCCACTTTACAATTTACCAAGAAAATGAAACTGTAATAACAGTATACTTGTTTATGTTATTATAATATTGTCCCCATGCACAAGATTTACATAATTTAATCAACTAAATATTTATTTCACTGTTCTCAGGGGTCTAGACATCCCAACAGTCCAGGTTGTCATCAATCAGAACACACCAGGCTTGCCCAAGATGTACATTCACAGAGTTGGTCGAACTGCCAGAGCAGGTAATGTAATTTCCCAGACTAGTCTTTGTTCATGAATTGAGACAAGTTCTACATGACTGCCACTGATAACCATCCAACTGATGATCTTTTCTTTTTCAGGACGTCACGGTGTTTCTATCACTCTGGTGACACAGTATGATATCCACTTGGTCCATTCCATCGAGGAGCAGATCCGTAAGTGCTTCATTCAAGTACTTCAGTGTTGCATGCTGCAACAAACCTTGATAAACCTTAATCCTTACCTTTGTTACATGATGCATGGTAGTTTAGTGCTGTGAGTGTTGCGCTACAGTTCACCAAACTTAGCCTTGTCAGATTGATACTCAGTAACTACGTGTGGTCAAGAGTGTCCAGGGCCCTCAGTCAATATGTTTTTAACAATGTGAAGAATAAAATTATTGTACTGCCCAGCCCTTATGTTCAAAAACACTATGTGCTTATGTTCAAGTGAAAGTTTTCTCCAATATTAATTCTATATGATCTTGTTACTTATGGTTTAACAAATTGCTGAAGTAAAGGGTAATCTGACCAACAGACATTCTTTCCTGTTTAGAAGCGAAACTGAAGGAGTATCCAGTGGAAGAGAGTGAAGTTCTGAAGATCCTCACTCAAGTCAATGTGACCAGACGGGAGTGTGAAATTGTGCGAACATCAAATCATCTTTACTTTAAATGCAGACAGCTCTGCTTTTGGTCATTTAGTACATATGGCTAAAGTCTGCTTTTTAGCCGATTAAATTTTATTTGATAACTGAATATAGATATATCCACAGCATCACATTATCTACTCAGAGATTATATAATTGTACGTAACGATAGAAAATGAAAAGAATCCAAAACTTGGTCCTCATTTTGGTGCAAAATATTTTACTGCAAAGGAAGGTTTCACTTTGTGCTGACGGTAATTGTCATGTTTCTCAGTATCACCTTTGTTTTGTATTTGATAGAAACTGGAGTCAACGGATTTTGATGAGAAGAAAGAAACTAACAAAAGAAAACAGATGATTTTGGAAGGGAAAGTAAGTGTGACACAGAATTTGCAGTCTGCTTGGCTGTGCATGTTTCTTTAACCCACAAAGCTGAATGAAAGGTCAAAATTGTTTAATATTGAGTATGTTCAGAGTCCACATATATACTGGTATCCTTGGATTAGTCTGCTAATGAGGCTGAGCCCTATAGCCTAGACATTGCTAGTCTGAGCTATGGCTAATGGTGGAGACTGGGAGCTCACAATGATTGGGTTACACCAGCCAGTGTTTCCTGCTACATAAGCACCTTTTGGTATACTACAAAGCAGGCTTAGTTAGCTGGATAACTGCACTGAGTAAAACCCGGAACAGCTCTTTATTTCAGTCCATGTTCCAGATTTGTAAAGGTTCCGGGTTTTACTCAGTGCAGTTATCCAGCCAACTCAGAAATCCTTCTTCATAGTATACCCCCCTGGTGTAGCAGTTATCACTTGTTAATGAGAGATGTGCCTCTCTTCCAGTTGGCTCTAGCCCTTATATTATACACTGTGACTCAGTGTGGGAAATAGTCACTGCCATAACTGGTGATTCCAAATGGGGGGGGGTTACCTTGTGGGTCTTCATAAAATGTGATCTTTGGTATGACTGTACATTCCTTTTTGCATTTTGATTGAATTTATGGTGGCTGATGTGAACCCAGACCTATTGATGGAACATGCAGAAATGTTTGAAAATTCTTAAACTCACATGTAGCATTGTCACCCCAGGACCCTGACCTAGAGCAGAAGAGGAAAGTTGAACTGGAGCGGATCAGGAGTGAGAAGAGGAAGTTTAAGGAGAGGATTCAGGAGAGCATCCAGAGGAAGCAAGATATGACACTCAGAAAGAAACTGCAAAAGAAAAAACATAGTCAAAAGAAAAAAAACAGAGAAGATGAACACAACCTAGTCTTGGACTAGTCATGATTATTAATACAATTAACTCTTTTTTGGGAGTTGGTTTTCAAGGACCGTCAATGGGAATTCTGTCCTGTAAATTCCAGAACACTTTGGATGATCCATACAAGATCAATGGCAAACAGAATAAATTGCTCAATGTATTAGAATAAGGGCGAAGTACACCAGTGGCTTCATAAAGTTACATCATGTCATGCTCTGTTATTAAATTATACTGAGTTTCTAAAATGAATTATGGCTTTCAATTTCACAACCACAAGGTTTACATAGACAAAGAGAAGCAATTTATTTTGAGAATTTCAATCACTTTACAAGAATGAGATCAGTGTTACAAGGTGAATGTTTTTTGTTTTTTTTATCTTTGGAAGAAAAAAAAAAAGTTCCACATCAAATAGACAACACTCCACATTCCTGATGCATTCATTCATTTGATAACTCTCAAAGCAAGAACTACAAAACCATTTCATAAAGATCACTCAGAAGTGAAGGTGAGGAGGAAAAGGCCCGTGCTGTACCTGTTCTTTGAGGTTTCTTCTGCTCAAATCCAGTAGCAGAGATGGCACCGTACATGTCTGGCATGTTAAGCAATGCTCTCCATACTCTCGCACAGGGCTGCCAAACCCTGTCCCTGGAGATCTACCTTCCTGTAGGTTTTCATTTCAACCCTAATTTGGCACACCTGATTCTACTAATTGACAGCTCAACTAGATCTCTAGCTATTAAATGAGGTGTGCTTTGTTAGGGTTGGAGTGAATCTACAGGAGGGTAGCCCGGCTCTAGCAGGTAACCACTAACTCTGTGGGCAACGAGGACCGTATCTGTTTCTGGTTTTCGTGCCAATTTCTGGTCTTACTTTATTAGCCTAACATTTTTGCCAACTGACGTTTTAGCTACATTTCTTGATAGGCACATGAATGACAGCCGGACTATTTTTGTGTCGTATATGAAACATTTTACTGTGATCTAATCCATCAATGAAGCAGTATTTGTGTATACAGCCAATTAGCTAGTTTTGCTTGTGAAACAAAAACCTGCACACACCCCGGGAACAGGATTGCCCACCCCTGTACTAAGTACTCTATACTTCCTACTGATTACCAGGTCTATGGATACACAGGGCAGTTTCCATTGTCCCTTACATTCTAAAGAATTAAGAGCTACTGAAGTGCCACACTATCCCCAAATCATCTTTGTAAAAGGGACATTAAGGTGCAAAATCAAAAAAGAAGGTGCTGCCAATTGCCAACAAGATGTCTATTAAAATGAATGTTTACAGGCTGGAGGCAGTCTGTTTACTAGGTACTAATAGTGAAGTACTCATTTCATAGACTACATTTCTTTTTTTGAAGGGAGGGTACCATTTATTAACTCTGTTGTTACATAAGAGGGAAAACGAAGCATCTCATCACAGTTCGACAAAAATGTCATCAATGGGCATCCTTCAATTTGTAAGCATGCTCCGCCTCTTCAAAACATTCATAGTGATGAAGTTAGCATGATTGTCATCTAAGAATACACTTCAGTGTTAGAAGCAGAATCATTGGGTAATAAAATTCGAACTCACTGATGGCTTGTAAAATCCACTGTTTCGTGAATACACAAGAACAGAAAAGGCTGGTGTAATGGCTACCTTCTGGTATAGTGCTCTAATAAAGCATTACAAAGTATAACACTTGAACAAGTGGGCTGTTGTAAAAAATTAAATTAAATTTAAAAAAAAGGATAATGAAATCAATAATTATTTCATACTGCAAAAACTACTTATAGTTTATTAAAGACAGCTTTAAAACTAGGGACAAAAAAATCCCAATTGTCCCATTAATGAATGCTTAGAAACACTTGATGGGTATAGCAAAAACCTGGTTTTTATGCTAAGTGAAATTAAAATGGTGCAAACCAAAAGCAATCATTTCCAATTAGTGAAAAGGGAGTTTGGGATGTCATGTCACAATTCACAAATGGGACGATGGGGTTTCAGGAGCCACATAAATGTACAGACACCTACAATAGGTATATCTTAGGCTTGAGACTACAGGAAAAAAAAAAAAAAGTAAAACAATTACAGTCACAAAAGTAAAGCCCATCGGCCAATCATTTTACATGGCGACTCCTCTGATAGAAGGAAGGTGGCCTACATCGGTCTGTCCTTTAAGTTAGACTGGGAATTTTCTCTGGGTTCCAGTATTGCCATTTGGTTAAGGTTATAAAAAACAGCTGCTAGTCAAATTAGCAAACTGCAGTAGGTTATCAGCTGGTACAGTCTCTTACCTACATTCAGATAAAAGCTTTGTGGTGCTTTATTCCAGTAAATAATCTTTTTGATCTGTTCTGTTACAGGCACTGATAGATGTCATTTTGTTTTCCTTTCATGAAAATAGTAGTATATTAAAACTGACCTGGGTGAATAAAATATTAAAACTTGGGCATAGGTGATTTGCGGCACGTGTAATTATCAATGCAACATTCTAAATGCAAATAATGCACTGCACAAGCGCATTACTCTTGCACCACAATGAATCTGCAGCAAAACGTTTGACGTGGTTGATGATTTTTTTTCTGTTCCTTGCCGTGATCGTACGGTCATCGATGTCCGCGCACGGTCCCTGCACGATGAAAGGTATCCGCAGATTCAGTGTCAAATCTGTTTGCGAGAAAAAATAACCATGCCTTGCTGGAATTCAGCCTTTCAGCCACCTTCCTTTCTTGTTACCCACCTGCTTACTGTAACAAACAGTGACTCCAAATGACATGTATGTATATATAATATATATGTAGTACATTCACACATTTTTTTAATATATATATATATATATATATATATATATATATATATATATATATATATACATACATATACATATACATATATATGTGGAGCTTCCATTTCTTTCTCAACTTTGTCTGTGGAGTTGCTTTTAGCAAGCAACTCTTACAGCCAAAGGCAGCTGGGTTTTTATTTTTCCTTTTTTGCAGTAAAACCCCTTTATTCCGACAGTAGCTGATCTAAGCTTACATAGCATTTAAAACATTGAAAACTCCTTGTCGCAGCACAGCGTGCCACATTTCACCGTCCCCGCGTTCCTTCATTTCAGACGATAAATGCGTCATTGCTGCAACTTCAAATTTCACCAAGTTAGTTTTCTTCAATGCTGATTTTTGTTTTTTTGTTTTTTCTTTTCTGTTCTACAAGAAAGTTACTTCAGTAAAATTCTTGCGATTTCATAGCTTTCAGGTCCACAGCTCAGATCTTGAGAAACCTTCCTTTATAGTCCAATTACCATTCCACCAGGGACATTTATTTTGTAAACCACCTTGTAATAGACCTGTTGAAAAAGCCAATGAATTTCTAAAGCAATCAGACATTTCTTCAAATCAGACTAAATGCAGAAACCTTTGCCACTCAAAGTTGACCTATATTCATTCATGTTCTTGAGTAACTGCTTTGGACATTTGATGTAATTTGTGCTTAAGGGTTTACCACCACTACTCTTAGGCCACATGGATTTAATCAAATGGGCTCAAATGCAGAATTCAGAACAGGTCAACTTTGAGGTTAAGACTCTATATTGCCTGCTTGAAGCGATTTCCCCCCGTTACTCCTTCTCTGGAGACGCCAGAATGAGCTTGCGAGTTGCTTGAGAACTTTTCCCTCTCTCTGCTCGTAGAGCAAGGTCCTCAGCCAGCAGGTCATTCCTTCAGAGAAGGACGTGGTGAAGGGGTTTGAGGAGGGGATGGGCTTCTTTCATTGGGATTTGCCTCGTTTTTTCCGATGCAAGACCAAGGTCCTTGTCTTCCCCCGACAGCGCTACCACATGCAGCATTTCTTCTCCTTTTCACGTCTGTCTCAGTGTGCTAGCAGTGGTCTCTCTCTCCCACTCTTTCTTCCTGTCTGTCCCTCGTTCTTTCTCTCTTGTGATTGGTTGATTTCTCTCTCCTGTTGCTTTCACACAGTGGTGCTTCAGTTGTAGCAGTGGAAAACAGGTATCCATTTTTTGTTTTTTATTATTTCCCAGATTAAAATGCTGATGAACTAAGCTCAGCTCAAGCCTAGCTCCTCTTCCCACTACCTAAGAGAAAAAAATGGTTAATACATCCCATTGAAATGCAGTATTTTCCACATCCAACTTAATAAGCCTAATAATCAGCCAAATAAGCCTCAGTATTAGTTAAGTTGAGACATGTTGGCAATATCAGCATACAGAATATTATAAATATGTTCTCACACTCTAGTACTGTGACAGTCCAGTCACGCCACCATGTTGGTATGCACGTTCGCCCTGGTACGTCGAGTCCTGGGACAGGGCCACATCAATCTGGGACTTGAACTCATCACCCAGATAGCTGTCCTGATAAAAGCAAGAGCCATAACTTTCAGAATTAAATCAGGTAGACCACCGTCGCTCCAATCACTGTCCTAGTGGTGCTGCTGGACCTGTGTATGCTGGTTTCGGTTCCTTCTGCAATCGATGAAATTACGGCTGTATGACTGTCAATCCGCAATTGTTACTTTTTGGAAGTTATCGAATACATGTAATTGTGGGGAGGAAAATGTATGCAAATAATTTGAACAAAAGAGCAATAAAGACTACCTCCAGGGTGAGGTAAGAATTAAATAGCTGTCAAACTGTTATAAAAGTGCTCAGAAAAATTAATTTTTGTCAAAGAACTGACACCGCTACTCAATGTGTTTGGGTGGTAGATATTTAACAAGGAAATCACTACAGAAACTTTTTTAGTACCACATACCTTTTTCACTCAATTCTTTCAAACTGAATTAACAGCAGTTAACTAGTGACACCCACAGCTGTATGCAAATAATTAGAAGGCCAGGACCTGGATTGAGCAATGAATGAGGTTCCGGGGGACTTACTTGAGACAGTTCAGGCTGGGACAGACCAGGCTGGCTCATCTGAGAGGGCTGGCTCATGGAGATGTAGCCCTGGGTGAGAGGCCCCTGGGAGAAGGGCTGGGAGACTACATCCTGGCTGGCCTGGCTGTTGGGCATGTTGGCCTGCCCGCTACCATGGTTACCCATGCCACGGTTCCTCTGCCTCCCGCCACGGCCTGCCTTGCCCTTCAAAGCACCACGGCCTACAAGCACAGATAAGACATGTACCACAATACACCAGGTAGATGTACGCTAGATACTGTACGCACGCACGCACGCACGCACGCACGCACGCACGCACGCACGCACGCACGCACGCACGCACGCACGCACGCACGCACGCACGCACGCACGCACGCACGCACGCACGCACGCACGCACGCACGCACGCACGCACGCACGCACGCACGCACGCACGCACGCACACACACTTCCAGATAAGCAAAAAGGATCCAGACTTCTTTTGTAGGTGAAATGCCCACAAAAGCACAAGCGCCTGAGATGGAATCTGGAAATGTCAGTGGTCAGGATGGAATCTTACCAACGTACACATGAAATTCAACCCTTGCTCTATAAACAGCTACTTCAAAATGCAATGCCTTTGAGACAGATTATTTTGCCCAATTCAGTAAAGCTCTCCACACCAAAAGATGCACCTTATCCAGTGAAAACCTAAAAACGCGGAAAACGGAGTAGAACTTTTTTTTTCCTTTTGTTTTGATACCTACAGAGGAGATATCCATCAGCTTTGACTACCAGACATGAAACTGAACAAAACGAGCAATGTCTCGACTCTGAAACAACCGCAATCGTTTGAGATGCTTCCTTTATATTCCACACTTTCCAGTTCTCACAGGACGAGACGCTTCATGGCGTAAGACACCGCAGGGAATAAAGGGGTGTGACTATTATCTTTCCCACCTGCTGCAGGACCGTTGGCCTGGCCCAGGTATCCTGGTGGGGGCATGGGGGGCATGACCAGGTTGAAGGGAATAGGGATGTTCATGGCAGCCACGTGGCTGGGGCCAGCCCCAATCATGCCAATCTGGTCATGGGTCTGAAAGTACATGTTTGATGGACGCCCTGCAGACAAGGAAATGCACACACACGCTTTACCTAAAAGACCACTCTGAGGACACTTGTGCCTGGTTTCATGGGCTGCTACCGATATTCAGAAGCACATTCAGTGTCTCCATGGAGACGGAAGCCGATGGCTGGCAGCCCGCGGTGCTCGATGTTAAACTCACCTGTGCTGCTGCGGTCGTACACGGACCCAGGGATTAGAGCCTCACGAGCGTCGTACATGGCTGTGCTCATAAACCGTGCACCCTAAAAAACACCAAACAACCGTCACACACCAATCTCAAATGATCACATTCTCACTATAAAATGTAGTGTGCACATGGAGAAGAACATCACATGTTTTGTGAGAAGCTTAAGTGTAGCGGTGTTTGTGTATGTATACATCTACACACTGCAGAGCATGTGTATGTGCATTTACTCGCAGGGTTGATGGTGCGTTTACGTGTATATAAGTGCAAGGCCAGTACTCGCAGGGTTGATGGTGTGTTTACGTGTATATAAGTTCAAGGCCAGTACTCACAGGGTTGATAGTGTGTTTACGTGTATATAAGTGCAAGGCCAGTACTCGCAGGGTTGATGGTGTGTTTACGTGTATATAAGTGCAAGGCCAGTACTCGCAGGGTTGATGGTGTGTTTACGTGTATATAAGTGCAAGGCCAGTACTCACAGGGTTGATGGTGTGTTTACGTGTATATAAGTGCAAGGCCAGTACTCGCAGGGTTGATGGTGTGTTTACGTGTATATAAGTTCAAGGCCAGTACTCACAGGGTTGATAGTGTGTTTACGTGTATATAAGTGCAAGGCCAGTACTCACAGGGTTGATGGTGCGTTTACGTGTATATAAGTGCAAGGCCAGTACTCACAGGGTTGATGGTGTGTTTACGTGTATATAAGTGCAAGGCCAGTACTCGCAGGGTTGATGGTGTGTTTACGTGTATATAAGTGCAAGGCCAGTACTCACAGGGTTGATGGTGCGTTTACGTGTATATAAGTGCAAGGCCAGTACTCACAGGGTTGATGGTGTGTTTACGTGTATATAAGTGCAAGGCCAGTACTCGCAGGGTTGATGGTGTGTTTACGTGTATATAAGTGCAAGGCCAGTACTCACAGGGTTGATGGTGTGTTTACGTGTATATAAGTGCAAGGCCATTACTCGCAGGGTTGATGGTGTGTTTACGTGTATATAAGTGCAAGGCCAGTACTCACAGGGTTGATAGTGTGTTTACGTGTATATAAGTGCAAGGCCAGTACTCACAGGGTTGATGGTGTGTTGACGTGTATATAAGTGCAAGGCCAGTACTCACAGGGTTGATGGTGTGTTTACGTGTATATAAGTGCAAGGCCAGTACTCACAGGGTTGATGGTGCGTTTACGTGTATATAAGTGCAAGGCCAGTACTCACAGGGTTGATGGTGTGTTGACGTGTATATAAGTGCAAGGCCAGTACTCACAGGGTTGATGGTGCGTTTACGTGTATATAAGTGCAAGGCCAGTACTCACAGGGTTGATGGTGTGTTGACGTGTATATAAGTGCAAGGCCAGTACTCACAGGGTTGATGGTGCGTTTACGTGTATATAAGTGCAAGGCCAGTACTCGCAGGGTTGATGGTGTGTTTACGTGTATATAAGTGCAAGGCCAGTACTCACAGGGTTGATGGTGTTGACCAGCTTGCGGGGCTTGCTAAACTGCATAAGGCTCTCACGCAGATTATTGAGAGGACCCTCCACCAGAACCTTCTGCTCTTTGTAGTAGTTTAGCAGGTGGTTCCACAGTGGCTGCTTAGACAGGGCCTTAGGGTTCCCCACAATGATCACCCCGTACCTGCAGACACCCCAACACATATTTTCATTTGAAAAGAAAAACATCCTTTCCTAACATGACACTCAAACTAAAACAATATGGTATTTATCATCAATAATTGTGCTTGAAGCTGCTTTATTTAAAGTTTACAATGTTGGTGGCAGTAAGGCAAAGGCACATTCACACTTGTTGCCCTCCAGCAATGTGGCTTACGATACACAAGGTAGCATAAGTCAGGGTATGATGACTGTGAGCCGATTATAGATTCCTGGAGATCCAGGATGAGGTAACAGGCCAAGTCTGATTGGAAACTGACCTTTTCTCATTTCACTTCCATCTGTAGAATTATTTAACTGGAAAAACACAACTCTTGCAGAGTCATAGTGATAAAAACAATATAAACATATATACAAAGACAATATAAAGATAAAATCACTATAGGCATAGACCTGGATTTACCTTGCCCTTGTAAGAGCCACATTCAGACGACGTGGATCATTGAGAAATCCAATACCCTGATGTTCGTTGGCTCTGACACAGGACAGGATAATGAAATCTTTCTCTCTGCCTTGGAAGGCATCGACACTAGCAATTTCAACTTCCTGAAGCAAGAAAAATTTTACATGTTAAAAACTCGTAAATTTTGATACGTGAACAGCATTCAACTTGAATATACAAACAATATATGAATGAGAAACATCCCAAATGTAGGAACATTTGAATTGCCAGTCAAATCAGGACTTCCATATATTAATTAGTCAAAGTCACTGAGGTTTTAATATCCTTAAATGCTTTTTTAAAGAAAATGGATCAAATCTGACTAATCAAAAAGAAAGCAACACCATGTGATTGTTTTACCCCCAAAATTTGAAAACGAAACACAAGATATGAACATTACCCAGAATAATTATTTGTTTTATTGAGATGAAGATGATTATTCTTCTTTAAAGCACACAGTGACATTTAGCTAACTAACAGTTTTGTGTACCTGGTAAAGCTTGGTGTGCAGGGACCCACTGAACTGCATGTACTGCACCAGATAGGAACGTTGGCCCTCATATGGGGTGATGATCCCAATCTGGTCTGGCTTGGCTCCAGCCTTCAGCAGCTTGGTGGTTATCTTCTCCACATTAGAAGCCTCAGTTCTAAGATGAAAAGGTTTCATCAGAGATTTCGTTTCAAGACAAAGACAATCTTGCACTAAAACGCAAAACACTTCCACAGATTCCTAGGTTGGCGCACCTGTTCAGATAGGAAGTTCCTGAGCTTGCGATTTCCTCCTGTCCTTGAGTCACATAAAAGAACATGGGCTTGTCTGGTTGTGGCCACTGGAAATCAAAGCCTTTCTTTATGCGGTCCGCTGCACAAAAAAAAAGGAGCCATTGTATTGCATCTTTCATGGCGTAAATAATAGTTTGGCAGTGAAACGTTCAACATGAAAGCTGTACGACATACCGGCAGTGACTCCGTTCTGCAGGGACCCTTCGTAAAAGATGTTGGAAGGGAAGGCGCTGAGAGCCGGGTGCATACGGTACTGCACCTGTAGGCGGATCGGCCGGATACCCAGAACCACCAGCCGTTCAAACAGGGACTGGGATAGGCCCGCTTTCGCTGCTTTCTTACACATCACTACTGGGCCCAGCTGACAATGGTCTCCTACAAGGATGAGCTGTGGAGGAGGTGGGGGGGGGGGGGGTGTCGGGGGTGAGACAATCGTGGCAATCAGCAATTCCTGAGTGTGCTTCCTTATAGGCAGCTAATGTAATGACTTGCAAGCATTTTCTCCGATCATCTAGAAACGTATATAGTAGAGCCTCCAAGACACCAAGAGACCTCCAAGACGGAAGTTATTTGGAACCCCGAAGCATCTCTAACTTTGAGAGTGATGTCATTATACATTTAGAGTTTTAACCCTTTTGACTGGATTAATTTTACTGCACCCCTTATTTTTTAGTTTTACATTTCATTACGTTCCATGTCCTTATTCAGTGCGATTTAGACAGATTACATTTTTGTCTTTGCATACATTGCATTTAAACAGCTGGGTGTCTTAGTACCTTGCTCAAGGGTACACCAGGTGTTAAACCATTGTTTAATGATGTACAGTCTTTTGAACGCCCAGTCTAGGTTCGTAACTTTGAGGTTTTACTGTACTTATTGCAGAAATTTAGTTCACATAATAATACTTGCAAGATACATTTTGAATTCTGTTCCGGTAGAGCTTATGCCATCAGGGAAGCGGTATAGAGTCCCACATTACAGACGCATAAGAGTCAAGCACTTTTATGCCAGCATCCATTCAAATGCTGAAGGCGAGGTCCAACATTGTGATTTCACTTTGATGATGAGGGGTTTAATTGGGGAGATATTCACATGGATGTAATACCTGTATGTTCTTTCACGTTTCTAACTGAAACAGTAAAGTATTATCGTATCGTATCCTTTGTGACCGGCGTGCATTGCCTCATCAGCAGGAGCGCAGTGTCCTACCTGCTTTGCCCCCAGCACGACGGGCACCATGCACTCCGGCTCAGTCGCTTGTGTGCTCTCATCAATCAGGATGGAGCGGAACTGCATCTTGGCCAAACGGGGGTCACCTGCTCCCACGCAGGTGCAGCAGATCACATCGGCGTTCTGAGAGAGAGGGAGGGAAAGCAACGACGTTCACAACCGCAGCAGGGGGGTTTAGCACGCGGCCCGATACGGATCGCCGAGAGGCCGAGGCGCCGTTACCATGAGAAGCTCCCTCTCGGCTGTGCGCTTCAACGCCCGATAGCGCTTCTCATCGGCGGATGACAGCTCCCCCGTTTCATCCTTCAGCTGCTGCAGCTTCTGCAGCTCTGGCATGCTTAGCGTACAGATGAGAAAGTACAACGTATAAAATTACAGCTTCTGTAAAGGGGCTGAGCATTCATTGCACATAATGAATACACGTACCACCCTTCCTCCCAGTGAATTTGCGGTCACATAATCAATCAATCCAATCGTTATTCTATGTAACAACACCAATATGCATAAACGATTTGCCAAAAAAGATCCACAATGGATGACGGCAATTGACAAGGGCTTTGGCCAAGTGGGAAAAAAAAAAAACAAGCAAACAGAATGTGTATTTTAACACATAAGAATTTGGTGAATTATTTCTCAGATACAGTCCAACGGCTGCAAGGCAGAAGTTCTCCATTAGACTGAGCCAGCGGCCCTTACCTGTCCATGTTGCGGATCTGGTTGTGCAAAGCCAGGAAGGACACGGGGGAGTCGATGGCCTCTCGGCTTTTGGCGCAAAGCCTCACCACCTTCAGTCCGGTCTGGTGGATTTTCTCCGTTAGCTGGTCAACTGCGATGTTGCTGGGTGCACACACCAGCACAGGCCTGGAAATACAAGCAAAGCTGACAGCGGCTGCCCTTTCACACAGACGCGCCGAGCGCTTTCAAATGACCCGCCGCGCCTTCGGCACTTACCCATTGCCTTGCCTGGCCAGGTGGTACACAATGGTTGCCGAGGTGACAGTTTTGCCGGTTCCAGGGGGGCCCTGGATAAGACTGAGGGGTCGCTGCAGCACAGTCTTCACAGCATACACCTGCTCATCACAGTCAACCACAAAACAAATTAAGATCGATTCATTAAGATTAGCCACTACCACTGCAATATCATCAAGAATGCATGCCTCCCTATGTATATCAATGCAACACTGACATTTAAACTTAGTACTTTCTATGCAAATATAATTACAGCTTTCTCTTTTTTTAAATAAAAATCAAAAACAGCAGCTTCAGAAAAGTTTCTTTCCTGCAACTGCAGATTGAAGTTTAAAAATGCCTTCAGGGTTTAAAGTGTTTGGGAGCTTTGTCAATCAAGATAACACGCTTGACCTATGTGAACAGGTAAGAATAAAAGCATAGATATTCTCCAAAGGGGGCTTATAAATTAATTGCAATTTGTATCAAGAGAGACAGGTGTACTGCACAAAATATTCAGTCAAGGTGCTAAGCCCAAAAATAGAACAAAGCGTTCCACGGGATTTCCCTAAACCTTTGCAAATGAAAGGGGAAGCGCTCTAAAACAGAAAACCGGTTTCACTTTTTCTTAACCAGAAAAAAAAGCAAGAAGAAATGCACATCTCAGCCCAGTTAGCCTTCCTCAGAGTGTTAAGGGGGGGGGGGGGGGGGGGGGCATAAACAGACTAATGTTTTATGAAACCAAAAAACGCTTGGGGGACGGACCTGGGAGTGGTTGAGGTCAGGCAGCCCTTGTGCAGTGAAACGTTTGGGGAGCTGACATTTAATAATGACATCCTCAACCTCGTGCCCCAACAGCTTGTGGTAGATGTACCCGGACACCGACGTCTCGTCCACTGCAAAGGTCTTCAGAGCACTCTGCATCCTAAACGAGCCAATAAGAAGAAGCCAATATTGTGCGCTGTGGAGGTGATCACATCCTAGCTAAGCACACACTCGTTGAAAACGGACAGATGTCCATCATTAACATTTGAAAAGTTCAGACAATCTGCTTATCGTTACCGGTCGAAGGAGGTGGATTTCCAGACAAAATCAACCTGGAAGTTGTGCGGCACCTCCACAGGAGCCCCAACGCTGCTCCTCAGCTCGATTGCAATCTCATCCCCGTAGTCTTAAAAACAGCATTAAGGAACCTCCGCATGGAAATGGCCCACTTCATACCGGAAAAAAAAGCTTATTAAATGCCAGCCCTTAAACTTACAGGACATCTCGCTGGAGCCAGACTTCACCGTTGCGCGTTTGCTTTGTTGACGTTGTTCACGAATAAAGGATACTATCCGGAACCTTGATGACGTGGCCAATCCCCTTCCAAAGAGGGGCCAGGTCTCCTTTGTACCTCAGGCAGATTTCATCTCCCTGCATCAGACGCATGTCTACATAAATCATCAGGAAGAAATGGAAGAGAAAGATTGGGGGGGAAAAAAAAAAAGAATCAGACAATTGCCGAATAAAAAGTTCAGTGGTTAAAATGAAAATAATTAAAAAAAATAATAAAAAAAACACACAACACAAATTCAACACAAACACACAAACACACACACACACACACACACACACACAAACACACAAACACACAAACACACAAACACACACACGGATGCAGGTTTGGGATGCGTGGGATGCAGGGTTCGGCAGGTAATATGGTATGAACCACTTGTAGACACAAAGAAATCAACAAAAAATATTACCACCTGAATCCGTCTTGGGAAGTGTGAAATAAGCAATCCGCTTTTTATTCAGCCCAAGGTCCCACCTGACCGTTATATTATCTTGGGTCTGTGACACATTCAAAAAAAAAAAAAAAAGAGTAAAACATGAAAAATAAGTAAGTTTTTATATATACACTACTCACAAAAAGTTAGGGATATTCGGCTTTCGGGTGAAATTTCAGGATGAACCTAAAATGCACTATAACCTTTACAGGTGAAATTAATTTGACCTTCTCTAAACTTTTGAATGCACATGTCCAACTATTCAATGTTTCAGTACTTTTTGCACAACTTGCTGTTCTCTAACAAGGAGCTGAACGGCAAAATTCACAACAGGTGTTTGATCCATGAATCGACCAATAAATTTCCTGGTTCAATTAGAATTGGTATTTAAACAGTCCTCTTCATCATGCTGTTCACATTTTGACATCATGAGACCAAGACGACACCTAACAATTGATCAACAGTACCTCGCCATTGCGAGGCTTCAAACAGGATGTTCTCAGAGGGAAGTGGCCACTGAGCTTAGAGTGTCACAGTGTCATCAGCAGGTTGCAACAGAGATACAGAGAGACTGGAAGAGTCACAGAAAGGCATAGAAGTGGACGTCCTTTGGCCACATCCCACACTGATGACCGCTTCATTGTGAACAGTGCCCTGCGGAACCGGATGATGAATGCCACTCAACTCCAGGCACATTTAAGGGAGGTGAGAGGCACCCAAGTGTCACGTCAGACCATTCAAAACCGTTTACATCAGCGTGGTCTGCGTGCTAGACGACCTGCAAGGGTACCTGACCACACCACCAGGCACAGGCGTCATCATCTTGCATGGGCCAGGGAGCATTTACGCTGGACGAGGGACCAGTGGGCCTCAGTGCTGTTCTCTGATGAAAGTCGATTCACGTTGAGCAGAAATGATGGCCGCCAACGATGTTGGAGACGTCAAGGAGAGCGCTATGCATCAGCCACTGTTGTCACCAGACGACCCTGTGGTGGTGGCGGTGTTACAGTGTGGGCAGGTGTGTCTAGTCAATACAGAACTGCCCTACACTTTGTGAATGGTACAGTGACAAGCCCATACTACCTGAATAACATCATTAATCCAGTCATTGTGCCCCTGCATGAACAACACAGGCCTAATTTCATCTTCATGGACGACAATGCTCCAGCTCATCGAGGTCGCATCATTAGGGAAAGGCTGCTGGAGACTGGGGTACCTCAAATGGAGTGGCCTGCACTTTCTCCAGACCTGAATCCCATAGAAAACCTATGGGATCAGCTGACTCACCGTGTAGAGGCTCGTAACTCTGTACCCCAGAACCTCAATGACCTGAGGGCCGCCCTTCAAGAAGAGTGGGATGCCATGCCTCAGCAGACAATAAGTCGACTTGTGAACAGCATGAGACGTCGTTGTCAAGCTGTAATTGATGCTCAAGGGCACATGACAAGTTATTGAGACATTGACATTTTTGTTGTGGTATACCCACCACTGTTGTTGGCTTTTGTTTCAATAAATTGTTTGAGATGAGGAAATCACCATTGCATGCTTCTACTTAAATGCCCTACTTTCATGATACGTATAATATCACTGTAGCGTGAACTTACATTTTCCATAAATTTCACCCGAAAGCCAAATATCCCTAACTTTTTGTGAGTAGTGTATATATATATATATATATATAAATACACACAGAAAATTTAACAATTACTATAAGAGAAGGAGGCCAAAATAACAGGCAAAATGGCATCTTTAAAAACCCACCTGGGACTCTTTTAGCTTTTTATCATAGTCTGCCTCAAGCTTAACCAGAGGCCCAAATATGTTCTGGTACTGGTAGGCATCCTCATAGCGTAGCAGCACATGCTGGGGTTCCTCATCGACGCCAGGCTTCTCCAGGTCCTCCAGGGTCGCCGTGGGGTTTTCCTGGGAAAATACAACACAGCTCGGCATGCGAAGACCAGGGAGAAACTTCATGAAGGGACTAGCCAGCTTATTACTTTATAACAAAAAGCAGCTCTAATCTGCATTGCTGCAAAAGTTCAACGATGCGCCAAACTTCCATTTCAGTCAGACCAGAACTGCTGTCTCCAGCCAATTTGGTCAGCCCCCTGCGTGACAAAATAAGTTATGTGGGAAGCCAGCATTGTGAACGAAAACAGGGGAGTGTCACAGGTCAGTATGCGAGATACCTGGATCTGTACACCAGAGGTTTGGACTTGAGAACTGGACCGATATGACCCTTTTTGGTCATTCGCGTTTCATTCATTTAATTAATGATGCCTGGTGCAGTCAAAGGTTGATATGTCCAGCTGTACCTTCCAGAGTTCCTCCAGCTTGTTTATCTGTTGAGCGGTGATCTGGCGGGCCCTCAGCTGCTCCTGCTCGGAGGGGATCTTCACCAGCCAGGACAGGAAGCAGCGGTCCTGGATCAGCGGCTGCCACTGGGAACTGTCCCAGTTGATATCCTTCAAGCTGCTCTGACTGGCACATGGCTGCCTGTTTCCAAGACAGTCCCCCAATGTCAAAGTCAATGTCAAAGTCAATCAATAAATCAATCTGCACATGACTGGAGGGCATAACATTGGTGATCGCGGGAGAGAAATCTAATTATATGAGACATGTAATATTCAACGTATTAGTGAAGAAAAATGAGCAATTAATCCAGATTCTGCATTGTGTATAATTATAATTTAAAGACCATCGTCTCAATGGGTTTTCTCTGGTAAAATAACAAAAAAAGTAACCTTTTATAAAAACCAAGTTATTAGGGCTGATATAAACTCTCTTTACCTTTACACTTTAGCATTAAACAGTATATGCCTAAAATTCAAGACCAGGGCAATAGCGCTGTAAACAGCTTATACCATTTAAAACAAATAATAACACGTTTTATATATATAGGAAATGTGATGTACAGATTTTTATACAGATTGTGTATGCATACTGCATACTCTGTGCTCTCAACGACAAAAATAGATTCCACAACTGACACTGCGAACAAAATACCCCAACTCCTACAGGAAGCATTGGTGTTGTAGCTCCCTGCTTTCATACAAGCCTACCTGCAGAGAAGCACAACCACAGAATCAGCCTTGGCTGGGATGAAGCCCAGAAGGAAGACGTTGCGACAGCCACAATTGTAGCACTCCAGCACAGTCTCCCCGAGAGGTCCGTCTTTGTGGAGAGTTACTTCTTTGCATTTGGCTCTCACCAAGTGATTCACAATGTGGCTGAAAGAACAACAAACGTCAAATCGACCTACATTTACAAATATACACCCGCATCAAAACTGTGTACATGCACAAGACTGTTTGAGACAAGTGAATTATGCAAGGACATTTTATTTCTTGTCGCACAAACCTGCCAGAGGTATTGCCACGTCCGTTGCAGAACCACTTCTTACTGGTGTTACAATAGACAACACAAGCCGGATCATGGATGCCACAGTAGCTGGAATGACAGTATCAGACATCAGCGATTACTCGTGAGGCCATTTCAAATTTATGAGTTAACGTTGGTGTGGCATACAAAACCCTGTAGAAAACGCTGGTAAATGACACACTGTGGACAACAGCATATTCTCTTCCCTACAGTACCTGCAGGCATGCACTGGGAGGTCTTTGGTGTAATAGGTGTCCTCTTCATCTTCCTCAAAATTCAGCTCAGCCAAGAGTTGGCTGGTTTTCGGAACACCGTCATCAACCCCTCCGTTCTGCAAAACTCCATCAGGCCCGTTCACCTGTGTATAACACCAATACACTTTCTCAGAAACACAATTTAGACACTCAAATCTCAAGAAGAATCCAGTCCAAATACTTGGACATGCTTGCCATGTGGACGTACTACATCCTGTCTGTTTATGTCTTAAAGTTGCTAGTCAACATAAGCGCTTTCATTCTGGGACAGTAACAAAACAAACAAACTAGACCATTCTGTAAGCATCACAAGAGTAACGTTAGCATGTTAGCTAGAAATAAAGTTGCTTGTTATCGCTACGTTAGATTCAATCGTGGACTACTGGCTGTAAAGGTATGCGATAGCTTGCAACACCAGCGAATGGACCGCGAAAGTGTATTAGCGCGAAAAATGGCTAGCTCCTCCTAGCAAGCACTGTTACTGTAACGTCGGTACAGACTAGCTAGCCTGCTATTCACTTAGCCAAGAAACCAGTTCAACCCGTACCCAGTGAGTGAACTGCACATCAAACCCTAAATGAAGGAGGTTAAATTAACTCGCTTAGCTAGGGAGGGAGGTATTTGCGAGCGTTTTGGCTTTTCCAAGGTTTCCCGGCTGGCCAACAGCTCAGGCATATTTGTCCACATGCAGCTCCTTTGCACACTTACCATTTGCTATCAGGCGGTAGCCAAGCGCTAGCTAACATGCTACATTTACCTAGTAACGTTAACGTTAGCCATTAGCTAGCAGGCTAGGAATAGTGCCACAGCATTCTTCACTTTCGTGAGTGGCTAACATATTTATACGTTACATTTTGGCCTCTGGAATAGCCGGCGCATAGCAAATTAAGACACCAATCTAACTAGCCAACATTGTTATCTTTTGGTCAAAAATATTAAATATGACATAATGAGGATCCACCGGTTACTTGCTAGCTGGCCAGTTAGAGCTAACGGGGCCTGCAGCTGCCCACAGATTCACGGAAGCCAGCTATCCCACTCACGCCTACTAGATAACGTTAGCCAAAAGGCAGCTACTTTGAAGGCCAGCAGGATGTGTCATTCGCTTCTAAACTCGCTTAAAAACCTCTAAATAGCGTTACCAAAAGAACAAGACAGATTGTAAAAGCAACTGCTTCCCACTGAACCTCGCGTCAGGCCTAAGTGCTATTCCTTCCACCACACTGAGATGGCTAACGTTAGCTAGTAGCTGGCTGGCTTAGCAGCACGCTGGTTTCATATTTAGAAACGAAGCTAATGCTGTCCGTTTGGCGAATGCTTCATCTGTGTTCTGTGCCAGCAATGCTCACATACCTGGTTGTCCAGCTGACTCTGGGTCTGGCCTTGCGTTTGCGTTTGGCTGGGTAGAGTGAAGTCGGTGAACTCGAACTCCGAACCCTGGGTATCGGCTCCAAGCAACTCCGCTTCCTCGGTGTCCAGGAAGGTTAGAGTCTGTGAGCTCGGCCCGTATGCCTCCACACTCATTTCTCCGGTAGTATTGAATATTGTACAGATAAAATCGATGGAGAGTCCCGACAGCCAAGTTCCCCCACACTATCTCTGGTTCCGAGCTAAATTTGGACTAAAGCAGAATTCGAACACCTCGAGAGCTTCAACTCCCACACCAAACACTGACGAAATTCCCAGCTAAACACAGCGTACGCACGTAGAGCACACAATGTCAGTGACGTATACACAAAAAGTTTTTTTGTTTGTTTTACATAATGTGCAAAAGGATGGTCTTGACCAAAGAGAACACAGTAGCTCTCTCGGGAGATGTACAGTAAGTGTGAAGGTAAATGATAGTTCTACAGTTGCCAATATTGATTTTATGGAATAGCGACGGACTGCGCAATCTATAATTAAGGTATAATAGAATAGAATGGAATATAATAACTTATTTTCCCATTAGGGAACTTCAGTTGCAACCACCAGCAACAACAAAAATACATAAACAGTGGGGCAGACCCACAACACACAAACAAACATATCAAATAAAGACATTCAATAGAATCATTGCATTAATCAAACTAATTAAGTGAATTAAAGTGGAATACAGCCAAACATCATGATTAAAAATAGCCCCCGCTGTCCCGAGATGTCCAATGATAATGATGATTTGCAAGAATTGTCTTTTACATATATTTAATTGAAAACAGTACAAAGAAAATATATTTAATGCGATTCCTGTGTAATTTACAGCTTAATCTAGTCCCACCCCCAAATTCCCATAGAGATCCATTCAAATGCAGAGAGGTTACAGTGTTGCTTGTAAGAGTATCTGAAAATAAGATATCAATAAGAGTCTTTTGATATCCTTTTATACCCAGCCATGATAGCATCATCTGTTTACCTGTGGAATGTTCCAACAGGTGTTTTTTTTAACTTCCCAGTATTTTTTATTTTTTATTTTTTTGCCGGTCCCAACTTTTTTGGAACGTGTTGCAGGCATCAAATTTGGAATGAGCGTATATTTACAAAAATCAATAAAGTTGTTAAACTTTAGGTAAAACATTAAATAGCTTTTCTTTGTACTGTTTTAAATTAAATATATATAAAAGAAAATGTACAAATCACTGCGTCCTGCTTTTATGTGCATTTTACATACTGTCCCAACTACTTTGCAATTGGGGTTTGTAATTATGTGCAATTCCATTATCACATTACAAGCCATTGTAACAATGCAGGCACAAGACACCTCTCAGTCTTCCTAAATTAGAAAGAGATAATACAACATCAAGCTCAATGCTATAACATAGCTACATGTGGAAAATTTTAATTTTAAATGTAACGTATTGCTATTTTTGTTACATTAGACTACTGCTGCATGTCATACAATATTTAGCCAGTTCATATTGTTTACAAATGTAACATTTGCAATTGTTCCAAAAGATAACATTTCTTACTTAGCTAGCAAATACTGAAACTGCGGCATGCCACTCACATTCACAACTAGAAAATTGAAATTCACTGCTATAACTTTAAACATTCTGGCAGTACAAACGTATTACACGATAATATGCAGTGCTACATTGTATAATAATTTAGTCAGATATACATTCTTGATTTGAAACAAGGAATAATGAAAAAGTCCCCTTTATGGCATCACTGATATTTAAATTAGTCACATGCTGAACACAGAGGTAAAGAAAGACTCCATGGCAATTTCTTATAAGGATTAATCTTTTTATTTTTAAAATGTTTTGAAATGTTTGGCCAGTACAGCCATTTTCAATGACAATATCATTGTCATTTACAAAGTTACAAAGACATGGTTCAGCTTAAAAGCCTTATACCAAATATTTATGGGAAAATATATTTCCTGTACAGAGGACTTTGATATAAATCTAGGTGTCATAATTATATATGGTTTACCACAAAAATAAACAATGACAATCACATTTAGAATAAGGGAATAGTAGAAGAGGTAGGTATACATTTTACATTTTTTCTCAATGTAAAACCATTAATTTTGGAAAGAGCATATATTGGGGCTTATGTTGTAGATACTTGACAGTTTCACAAAAGTATTTTTCGGAGAAATATTTATCTACTAGGATTTACACAGCCCTTTCCAATAATGTTGTTTGGTTTAAAAGGCACCACTTATTCTTCATCATAACAGGATGGTCACTTTACATTTAGAAACTTGCAAGAAATAAACATGCCTTTTTGAACTGCATTTACACTGTATATATCAGTTTTCTGTAATTGATCATTAATGCCACCTATAGCCAAATTCATAACGCAATGATAATAATTTCAAGGGTGACAGACATACTGAAAATCCTGAGGAATTTACTCAAAATGGCCTTTCAGTCACACTGTGTAACTTAGTGTCATTTAGATTTTTAAACACCTCAATTCCAGATTCAGTCACCGACTGAGTCTGATATTTCTTAATGTGGAAATGCTGCTGCATGGGAAGTGAAATGAGACTAAACAGGTGCCTGCTTTGAGAGACAATGTGTCAGTGTCCACCAAAGGATCCGAATGAGCAGGCAGGTGAGTCAACTCACCAGAAACCAAGATGAAACAGTAGAGCATTTTATGCTGAGATAAAACAGCCAACATTTCTGAAAATATCCTTAATGAAGAAGCACACATGCTTCTGAATATTGGCCAAAATAAAATCGATGAATATTGGCCAAATTTCAATCTATGATGTCCCAAACACTTGATAAGGCATTCAAGTTAAATATTTAGAAATGCATACACCGTGGTGAATCAAATACATTGCCCTCTAGTTGGTCCTTACTTCAAATCTGAAAACTGCCAAATCAATAATGTTAAAAATCTTTAAAAAAAGATACATGACTGGTTTGAACAGATTAGAATAATCAAGAGCACTGAAAGTGGTGGATCACAAGATGTTAGACACATACACCACTAGAGGGTGGTATATGAATCCAAAGAAATAATAATTTTGAATAGGCTGGTAGGATGACAATGAAGAAGTGCATAAATATGACAGCTTTGCCATTGGTGCACTGTGATAATGAAAGTGATAATAATCTCACATACTCTATGATCAGGAGTATAACTCTTCTGAAAAGGACTAGCAAGTAATATAAACAATGTTAGCTCCATGTACATACTAGTTTTTGCATGAAATCACATGAATTAAGGAAGAAATGCCTGTTCGATTTCTCCCATTAAATTAAAAGGAAAAACATTAAAATGCAAGTCCAAGACGACTCCTCTCTCAACACAAATAAGGATAAAAACAACCAAATTAGGTTAAGTATGTAACTTCACACACACAGTAAAACAAAAATGGAATCCAAAAAGAAACTGTAAAAAGCATGCATGGTAAATTATTGTAAATAAAGAACATTGCTGCCTGATCATCACATTTTCTGAGTGTTTGTTCACAGGATTAAATAAGAAGGGTAAGTGTCCTGTGTATTAAAATCAGGCATATTTATGACTCACAGTCATACAAAACAAACTGAGAAACATTGCAGGAAGAATCCAGAATAAAGGCCATACAGTAAATCTACAGTATATCTTATAATGCTGGAAGATGAGATAGTATTGGAATAGGACACAAGCGTTCACAATTGTGATGAAACACACAAATAACATTCATCATGATGGTGAATAGAAATGCTCTGTGCACCAGAAATGCTAATCTAAAAGATGATAAACAAACCAAAGTGAACCAGCGACATGACATAAATAACCTTAGCAACAGAAGGTACAGTATAGCTTCTTATAAAGAAAAAAGAATGTCAGAAACATCAGTATTCCTCATGTAAAACGGCAGAAGTTTTGGTTTCACATCAAAGTACATCAACTATTTGTATCAAGAAAAGGACTCAGGTTCAGAAAACCAGTCATGAGTTTAGTTAAAATATTTAAAAAAGGGATTTAGGCATTCACTCTTGTTCTCTTTGCATTTAAAAAAAAAAAAATTTCACTGAAAGTAGTGATCTCATTTCAGTGCTACTCTCCATTTTAAGACATTGCAAAACAAAACAAAATAAAACCCACGTAGAGCAAATATCCACACTGACGCCAAATGTCATTGAAAACTAAGTCAGCAAATCGGAGTGTATGATAAATCACAGTTTACTGTATTTGCACAATAATGCTATTGGCACCATTAGATTTGTTAATGAATGATAAAAAATTCAATTGGATAATTGATTATATGGCCAGTTTCATGAAAAATTTAATGAAATGAAAAATAATGATAAAATAGAAAATTAAATCATCTCAAATTATTTTATCAATGATAATACCGTTCAATGAGACAATGAAAAATGTAAAATGCTAGTCCAACGAGATAATGAAGTTGAGGCATGGCAGAGAAATAAATAAGATTGGGCTTGGAGTTGGAATCACAATGGGGGAATTCTGAGAGGAGCCCGAATCTGGGATAACTGTGTTACTTTGCCATGCTGACACATTGACATCCCTCCAAATGCACTCTCACCAGATAGAATACTGGGCCACTTGCCCACGATGCTGTGGCGTGTTCCAACTGTCCTCGCCCCTGTGCTATCCGATGGTCTAACCGTCCCCTCCCGTGTGATATCCTCGCTCGTTCGTGCCAAACTGAATTTCAGCCATCCTTCACTCCAGTCCTCCGATCCTATTGGTTGTCTCTCTCATAGATTCCCAACGGCTGAAAGCAGAGGGGCTGTTGAGGAATGGGTGGAGGTGAGGTGGGTGGAGGTGGAAACTGGGGAGTAAGCCTGAGGGATGGAGTAAAGATCATCAGCGTTGTCTGGCTGCGTTGTGTTTAAGTGCAATCCCTCCTGGGAGGCAGGGGTGGGGTCTGTCTGGGAGCTGGCGTTTGCTGTTCATGGCTGTAGGTGGCTTAGCGTCAGTGCTGGCAGTGGATCTTGTTTTCGGCCTGGTCCAGCAGGTCCAGCATCTCTTGAATGATGGCCTGTAGAGCCCGGCCCAGGTCCTCTGCGCCGTACGGCTTCCCCAGCGGAGGCACGTGAACGAACGCCGAACGCCCTCGGCTCAGGTACAGAGAGGTGTAGTAGGTGAAGTCACACAGATATCTGGCAGGGAAGAAGGAGAACAGTCAGAGAAACGGCTTCATTCTATCTTTATAAACCCACAGAGTGTGAGTGTGTGAGAGATAAATCCCTGCCTGAAAGGCCAAAATTATCCAGATGTCATCACAGGTGTAGGGTACAGATTTGTGAATAAGAGCTTCTATTTTCTTTTAAGGTATTAATGAGCTACTCATGGTCGCAAGTACAAAAAAGATAACGTATTTCTCTGCAACTAACCTGTACTCCTCTGGAGATGCTTTAGTTTTTTAAAGTTTATTTTTGCCATTTTTCAACCCAGACCTTATTGAAAGGATGTTTCATTCATCATCTATAATCGTACATAGCATGATCTCACTGATAGCTTTATTATCAAGAAATGTACCTTTTAAACGCAGCTTCTCATTGGGTTTCAATGGGGTTCAACGGGGCAAGTAGTTATAAATTATTATTTATAAATTATTATAAATGACGGGAAACAGCCTTCCAATAAGGTCTGGGTTAAAAAATGGCTCAGCTACCCTTTAAGTTAAAAGACTGCCATCAGCATAAAACACCATTTCACTAATGAAAGCAGCCAAATTATGTAATCTTGTTTAATCCCTAATGAAAAATGTTGAGTAAGGATATTTTATGAATATACAAACCCCAATTCCAAAAAAGTTGGGACAGTAGGTAAAATGCACATAAAAGCAGAAAGCAGTGATTTGCAAATTCTCTTTTACATATATTTAATTGAAAACAGAAGTACAAAGAAAAGATGCAAGTCGACTCATCAAGCATCTGAGTTATCAAACGAGCCACAAACCATCACTCTGCTCCCAGATATACAATAGATATGGATGGATCACTTTAAGGGTTGTTTCTCCTTACTCATTTTCTTATTGAACTCTATGGAAAAATAAGTCAGGAGAAACAACCCTTAAAGTTATCCATCCATATCTACTGCATATCTGGCAGCAGAGTGATAGTTTGAGGCACATTTGATACCTTAAACCCTTGATGACTTACAGCCATTTAGCCAACTATGGGTTCCATACTATTCCCGTGTAATTTACAGCTTAATCTAGTCCCACCCCCCAATTCCCATGGAGATCCATTCAAATGCAGAGAGGTTATAGTATCGCTTGTAAGAGTACCTGAAAATAAGATATAAAGAGTCTTTTGATATCCTTTTATACCCAGTCATGATAGCATCACCTGTTTACCTGTGGAATGTTCCAAATAAGTGTTTTTTAACTTCCCAGTTTATTTTTATTTATTTTTTTGCCCGTCCCAACTTTTTGGAATGAGTTGCAGGCACCAAATTCGGAATTAGGGCCGAAACACCACGTGAACGTGGACGCTTCGAGCTACGCAAACAGTTTTTCTTTTGCCATGACATTTGTGAAAGACAAACCAGAGGAAAGGACAGATCGAACAAGAAAGTTGTTTACTGTTGGTGCCTGCTATAGTATCCCTCGCTGCAATGCTGTATTTGCATAAGGTATGTTTCAGCCCTTAGCGTATATTAGTAAAAATATAAAAAGTTGCTAAGGCAAAACATTCAATATCTTTTCTTTGTACTGTTTTCAATTAAATATGTAAAAGAGAATTTACAACAAATCACTGCTTTCTGCTTTTATGTGCATTTTACATACTGTCCCAACTTTTTTGGAATTGGGGTTTGTAGTACACTGGAACAAAATTCAATACAGGAGAATTGTGTAATAAGCAATGAAGACCTTCATGTAACAAAAATGTATAGCCAATATTCATTGTAATATCATAATATAAAACATTCAAGCACTTTCTTATGAACTAATTTCATATGATGAATCGAACTGTGCTACCATGTTGGGCGATTCCAGTTATAAACACTGAAAATCTATAATCACCAGCGCAACAGAATCATTCTTGTATAGCGAAATTTAATTCATGCTAACTTTGCTCCACTTACCGGCCAGCATCCTTGGACACAGAAACAGCCACCCCTAGTCCTGCGGCGGTCACCCTCTTGCAAACAGAGTCCATGTCGATAATGGAGTCAATGCAGTCGGGTCCCCCCTCGATGCAGCACTGAGTGTCCGGGGAGAAGCTGCAGTTGTCCAGGCCTTTGTAACCGTGGTTGCGGCCACACTTCTCCAAGGTGACGGTGGTGGCCATCCCCGACAGCCCTACGTGTACCACCAACTGAAAGACGGGACATTTTAAAGGACAAAGTCACAAATCGTGGTACAAAAAAAAAAAAAAAAAGAGTGCAAATCACACATCATTGTACAGGTTGCTGTGCATCTTGTTGGTTAATCTTTCAAAAAAGACTTTTGTGAGCCTGACCTATCAGATTAATCATTAATTAGATTGCCTTTTCAACATTTAATGTATAGTGGAAGTAGACCAGAATGGAAAGTAAAAAGCTTTATCGCTGTGCATGACTGAACCTTCCCAGTCCCACACAGTAATTGTGTGGAAAGGAATAGCCACGGGTTGGACCATACCCGTGGATGGTACTGTTTCCATAGCGATGGCACCAGACTCTGGACGGTCTGGTACTCTACGGGCACCTCGTACACGTGTAGATCCACCTCATGGCCCAGCCCCAGTTTCTTCAGTTCCTGTGAGAGGAGCACGCGGTTCATTCAGCAGAAACCATGTTTTTCTGTCTCATGAGAGTGTGGCATGTTAGCTTTAGCTATGAACACATTTATATTGCATGGGGAACTGCTTCGTCATCGTATCATTGTGTTTAATTGTGCTTTTCCCAAACAAATGCAGATTTTTTTTTTTTTAATTAAGATATAAATAAATGTTAGTCAGACGGAGGTATGTTGAAGATAAAATAGAAAAAGTTGTTTCATGATGTGCCATGATGTGATTTAAGTTTCAAAAACTTCAACCGCATAATTAATAACTTGGACAACTTGGCAGAACTGTTCCTATTTCAGAAACCTGAATGGTAAGTTAATGCTCCTAGCTGTTATTCATTTTGAGAGAATTGAGTGCAGTTGGGTTATGCTGTGTGCAGTTGGGTAATGCTATGTTGGGTTTCCTAGCAGGCTCAGAAAAATTCCGCCCGTAGCCAGACACAGTATCTTAGCTAGTAGCCACAATAGCGGTGCAGTGTAGACGTTTAAAGGCTATGAACGGTTCGCCCGTAATCCATACTTTTATCGAGCTATATCCAATAATTTCATTTTTTTTGCCTATTTAACAACTTTCTCGTCCTGCCTACTCAATAGTAGGCTATGGAAGGGTGCTGATTCGGAAACAGCATGACATGGTTATTAAGGCTGCTATAGCTGAAAACATATTTGTAGGAGCCATATTTCAACTAAAGGTAAAATGAAAAGGCAAATGTATGCTGAATGCATTGAGTTATTTAGAATATGATGGTATTTTTAATTTGATGGTGACTTTTTTTTCTGCTAATTTTATTTGGATAAACAATAGACAGTGGGGCACATGGGTAATGTAAGATGGCATCTTAGTAGCTTTACTGCAAGACAATTTTTCAACTGTTTGCTTTGGATAGTGTACCTTTACACTAGAGACTGATGGATGATACATAAAATAAATTAGAGATTTCATTAGGAAACAAATAGGAAATTAAAAAATGGGAGACTAAAAATAAGTAAGTAAATTACTGAGATATTACAGTGTAATAATACACTTTATTTTTTAATAGAAAAATAGATTATTGCTTCAAATTAAAGGTTTTAGTCTCACACCATGGTCTCTGGTTTGGTCATTCTGCTGTTGTCCGGTATAACTACTGCCTCCCATCGCAACCTACAGCATTCTGATGTACCTGGTCTACCAACGCGAAAGTTAGCCACTCGAGTCAATGGACTACATTCACAAAAATTCCCATAGAAAAAAATTCCCAGACATACACTTTTTTTCAATGTTAAACAGGAAATATTCTTCTGATTTGTGTAGAATGTGTATCATTGCACAGCTGCATGTCATATTGCTTTTATATTCTTAAATGTCGTATATGACTTTCTGTAGGCTTTTAACGGCTCAAACCCCCAATTGCCGCTTGCGGCTATATTTAATCCTATTATACACCCAGAAAAATAAATGCGAAACACAAATAATCCACAGCCACAACAAATAATCAGACAAAACTGAGGTAATGTTGTGGCCATTTTGGGAGGAAAATGGGGGAGATGGGAGAGTACCCCAGTGTCCATTCAGTGTGACATCCAATTCTAATCCCCCCATACAGGGGCACAGACCTCGGCTGCCAGTCCCCATAAATATTGAAACGAGTCTTGTTTGACCAAGTCCCTGACCTCTACACAAAGCAGCCCTTTGTTTGCGTTTAATATCCTTATCAGGTCTGTCTAGACACCCTGACAACCATTGTCCCCTTCTAATTTCCCAATAAAGCGCAGCGCCCTTCCCCCAGCGTAGTCCACACATTAACCTCTCTCCTGCTCCAGCCCTCAATTGAAATTCACAACTCATGAAGGCACCATGACTCAGGCTACAGATAAGAACACGTTTCCAATGAAATCAGATTTGGTTTCAATTAGGACAACTTCTTTTTTCCCCCACCCAGCAGGCAAACTGCAGCCTTCCTCCACACCAAAAGGAAGCAGTTTAATTAACATCAAAGGACAGACAAGATCAGATTCTTTCTCCTCAGTGAGACATGTGACTATCCCATGAGACATAATTTTCTGATATTCTGGAAACTTTGCTCACATAGTACTCTCATCCATTCATGACAAATCTCAAATGTGTGTCATGAATGATAAAATATTAACTATAAAATAAAAATAGAAGCTATTTATGTTGCTCTGCTAAGCATATAATAAAATAATAACAATATGATTGAGCTATTAATCTTTAGCCATTGATCTACATGCTCAGGTTTTCTTTTAGATGTTACTTAAGATGTTGTTAGTACAAACAAGACTAACAATCAGGAGGGTTATATTCCTAAAATATTATTTCACATTTGAATATTAATTTTTAGAAGCCCAGCTGCAACCAGAACAAAATAGTTACGTGTATATGATATCAGTAGTAAATTAGTAAAGTGATATGTTTATTTCTGTAATATAAAGAGTGTAGGCAATATCTTAAAAAGTGAAATGACAAAGACTGTGTCAGGTTCAATGCACCTCTCACCGCAATGCAGGAGCTGGACTTTCAGTCATAATGTTGGGAATAATGAAGGCTCTTTCTTTAACCTAGTGACGTGTGGGGCACAGTAAATCATAAACAAATTTTAACATCAAGATTAAAATCCACACCTGAATTTGAGCTACTCTGCACAACATTTGAACTTTAAAATGGTGATTCACAGCCTGAGCATTAGCTCATTTAAATGAAACAACCAGTAGTCAGAGAAAGAACCAATACATTTATCAATTTCTGACTAAATTTACTGCCAGCGCAGCCTCTGCTTAGCAGCACTGCAGGCACTTAGTTAAGTTGCTTTAAATTGATTTTTCCTTCTCCTCATTGAGATGCAGGTCACACTAGTGAAGGAGGATGGGAGAGAGACTCTAAGGTTTCTGTTTGTGTTACAATTCCCTCAGCCTTTAACAACGACAGGACTACATGCATCTCTCAACACTGGTACAAGGCCGCCCAAACGCAGAACATAACATAGCCAGTTTGCTTCACCGGAAAGCTTCACCTGACACACAATATCTTAACTACCTGCTATATAGCTGCTACTTACCTTAACTTTCATCAGAAAATACACAAGGAGGGGATTATTTATTTAATTATCAGAGTATGGGCCACACGGACACATATTTCATAAACTGTGCATCCGTGTGGTTCATTCTCTGAAAAAGCTTTTCGCTTATGACACTTTTGTGTTAATGAAGGAGGTGTTTTAATAAAAAATTCTAAATTCAGAAATAGACTGGATGACGAGGAAGGCAAGGTGAACTACTTTCTTTCTGGCAAGGCCCAGGGCCAGTGACACAGAGAGCATTTCGCTCGGCATTCTCCGTTAGCAGCGTTGACCATGTACGGGCTGAAATCCGTTCTGAGGTTTAGTCATGCGAGCTCTGAACGGTGCCGAAAATGAAGTTTGTCACACCACTGCGCTGGACCCGAAAACAGCTATCCTTATGTTCGAAATGGGAGTTAGTTGAAGAGAGGGTGGTCTCCAGTTAGTGAAATGTGTGTTGAGTGACTCCTACCTGGACTGCCACCCAGCTGGCATTGATAGAGTGTTCTCCAAAGGGCCCGAAACCTGTAAAATAAAGGAGAGCAGATACTCATAAACATTACATTACATTACATTACAGGCATTTAGCAGGTATTTATCCAGAGTGACTTACACAACTTTTTAGCATATTATCCATTTATACAGCTGGATATATACTGAAGCGATTCAGGTTAAGTACCTTGCTCAAGGGTACAACGGCAGTGTCCTACCTGGGAATCAAACCTGCAACCTTTCGGTTACAAGGCCAGTTCCTTAACCATTATACTACACTGCCGCCCTATAAACAAAGTATTACATGGGCATCTCCATCAATGACTCTCATGAGGTCCGCTTGAGAGATGACCCAGGTACAGTTGGTTGCACACACATTCAGGACAGTTCGGGGGAATGGACTGGAGCTGTGTCCCTAGACTAGAAACCAATTTACACCTGTACCAAAGGATTAATTGGCTTCCTATCAAATTACCTTACTTTAAATGGTGAGCAGCGAATGTACAAATTCCAGCAGGGCCTACATCTCTCAAGGACTAAAGATTACCGTCCATGAACTAAATCAGTGCTTCCCATCCATAGTCCTCAGGGCACTCCACACTCCATACATACTGGCTTCACTCCAGTTAAGGGATGTCAAGTCTCAGATCAGTAATAGCTCAATCAAGCAATCCAATTCATTTAAAGCTCCATAGAAATTAAAAGCAGCATGCAAACACTCCCTCACTGTTCCACCTGGACTACTTTCAAATGCACACAGCCACTATAAACTGCAAAGCAGCAGTGTGGAGAAGTAGCTGATGCCTCGAAATTTTCATGGTCTCACACCTGGTTCAATAATAGGTCCCAATGAAACATTGAAAACACTGAAAATTATGCTGTATCCATAAGGGGCTCCCTCTGGATTTCTCTTTACTAAGAGACCACTGTCTCCATAAATCTAAAACTATACATCTAAGACTATATTAGAAACTAAGGTAAGTGCACCTATATCACAATCAGTCCACCATCAGCTACATGCTGCATGTGCTACCTCTGCAAAAACATTATGTTATACAGTGCCTGTGTTCCACCAGCAAACTTTCTGATCTTACTATACTTCCTGTGACCTGTTCCAGCTGAGCACAGCTTCTGTTCCGCCATCACGGAGAGCCAAAAAACGACTGTCACATCTACAGTGCAGAGAAGCACAGCTATGTCAATCTGCTTCTTCAGGAGCACGTTCGAGTAACATCAGTTTACACTGCAGTCCAGCTGGGGCATCAGCGACTGCAAGCATATTTCCTGGCTTCCTCTTCATGCCTTCAAGAGCGGTGAAATGTTCTGCCACTCCCTGAAGACAGAACCCCATCAATGTTAAAAATGCCATAGTCAACTTGAATCTGATCATCGATTCTGGCCACCGGGTTTTGAGCATAAAAAGTACAGAGAAAGTACAGAGCAGTACAATATATGTTAGATCTTAACTTGATTATCGAGGGATGGTTATGCAAATATATATCAAATCATAATATACATTGTGTTAATATTTGAAAAGCATATTGACTCCATAAAAAATTTTTGAACTCAAGAAACTTGTAGAATACCTTAATGGTAAGTTAGTTAACAGCTGAATTACATCCATCCATCTATTATCTAACCCGCTTATTCCTGGGCCAGGGTCGTAGGGGGCTGGAGCATATCCCAGCATGCATTGGGCGAGAGGCAGGGTGACAAGGCTCGCCAATCCATCACAGGGGACACACACCATTCACTCTCACACTCATTGAGTGGGTTCGATTAAGTGCCCGGGCATGGACAGGGTTAACCGGATTGGCACTGATTGCGTGCAATTTAAAAGAACCGGTGTACTCTTGATGCGCCAAGCGGCGTAATGTTATGATGACGACAACCTCGCAGCGATTATGGCTGGGTCGGCTTGTTGAGCCATGTTTGCGCCGGTTCCTGTTCAATTTAAATAAGCAAGAAGACTGCTTTGCCTGTCTTCACCGGCGAGCGTCACCAATGTGGGTGTAATGGCGCAACGGTTCACTAAATCAAATCCACTCATACCTATGGGCAATTTTGAGTCTAAAATTAGCCTAACCTGCATGTTCTTTGGACTGTGTAGTACCTGGAGGAAACCCACGCGGACACTGGGAGAACATGCATGCTCCATACAGAAAGGCCCTCGACCGGGATTCAAACTCGATTCAAACCTTCTTGCTGTGAGGCGACAGTCCTATCCACTGCACCACCAGTGTGATTCAAGAATGTCTCTTTAAAGGTATAAGGGTGTTATCTGATTATAGTTTTCCATTATGCCCCGAGAGTTAATGTACATAAAAGATTATAAAAATGGGATTGATGATCACAGACTGTATCGTTTAAAGTGATGACATACATGTGTTGAATTTTTAATGACAAATATTTATTCAACATTCTAAGGAAAACACACCCCATCTGAAACAATAGAAAAACAATTATGGGCTTTGCAGACTAACATCATTCTTATTATTGTAATTGTCATTCATCTAAAATCCAAGTCTGATTTTCTCTCATCCTGCAAAATCCTGCACACCTTTCAAAACACCGGGAAAAGATTTAGCAGCTCGCGTTTCTGAAAAAACAATGACTCGTGTAGCAGCGGGGCTGCTTCCACTCAAAACCAGAACATTCTCCACAAGCTACCTTATAGCCATGGTGAATTATATGTTAGGACATCTGACATTAGCTTGAACGTATTGAAACCAGACATTAGCTTGAACGTATTGAAACCAGTTATGTAGGCTACAGCCAACGTTCAATGTTGTTTACACATTCCAGAGAAGCGCATAAGCGAAGAGCCTGCACAGATCAAATTGTTCCCTGGTCGAACTGTTCCCTAGTGGAAGTTATGATGATGTGCACCACTTCAACTCCCCATAACATTTTATTTAAATAAAATGCCACCACTTGTTAAAAAACTAAAACATCGAATTGTTTACTTAGTGGCACGTCTAAACATAGTATTCTATATAGGCCTACGTTAAAAAGTACTCATTGCTATGGACAATTAAATTGCTTCTAGCTTGTCAAAGAATAGCTGAGAGCATGGAAATGCCAAAAATAGTTCAGATGAAAATGAAAATTAAACCAAAGCACGTTGCCATTTCGCTCCGTCGAGAAAGTTGTGAAACTATTATAATAGACGGGTTGGAACGGTGTCTTTATAGAATGCCATAACATTGGCCCAAGAATGAATCGTCCATTCTGTTCTCTTGGGACCATCTCTGTTTGAGGGGGAGGCTAGAGGGGGAGAGGGGTCGGCAGCTGCTTGTCAGCTCTCTTTTGTGTGCAACACTGTTCCCAGGCAATCTGCATCTTTTATCTGGCTGACCCGAGATTTCCACAGGGCTTTGTGTCTGGAAGAGATACTTCGGGAGCAGGCAGCTGGCTTATTTGCAACTACTGCCGATTTGTTCTTATTTTAAACATCGCATGCTACAGCGATACGCACAACAGTGGCGACAGTGCCAGTACAGACTTCATAATGCACTTCTACTATGCTATTTTCTACTGCCATCATAATGGGGAGAAATGAGTGAGCCTATTGTCATAACTAAAATGCGGAAAACTTTCTTTATCATGCACAAAGAGAAATCTGTCTATGCCATTCATAAGGCCTATAGGATCTAGATTATGTTGCGTTTAACATTGATTGTGTCATTCAAATGACAAAATGAGATTCAAATAAAACTTATATACTATGTTATCAGTCTGAAGGGACATAAACTACCATTGGTTGGTTACTTTAAATAAACACATGAAGAGACAGATTGTTGTTGTTGCAACTGTATTCTAATTCAACATTAAGCAAAACAAAACAAAAAAATCGGTAGATAAACGGTATAGTTTGACTGGAAATGGTGAAAATACGCACGTCAAGCATGACGTTTGAATTCTACAGCGATACATTGTTTATCACTCCCGGTTGAAAGAATATGGGCAGGAAGAATATGAATCGGACTATACAAAAGCAAGCAGAGTAAAGTTGACAACACTTACCTGTTACTATAACAGTCCTCTTGCTATTATTCATGGTCGTCCGGTGGTAATAGTTTCGAATAACCTGCGTTTTCTACAATAATGTAACAGGAGATCCGCCCGTCCAAAGGGTTTCGCCCTATCTCTTCACTTTTTTCTGACGGCAACCGGTTTAGTTGCAGTTACCCTTCTCTTTCTCCGTCTTTCTGACGCTCTCCTTGATAGGCTGCGTGTGACGTAATCGCGTAAAACACCTGCATCAGCTGATGATACGTAAACACACTCACCCAGCTGCCTGTGGATGGATGATTCTATGACGCGCACTCCGTTCGCACCAATCGCTGGGAGAAAATCTTCTCGGAACAGAATCGGGTGAAGATTGCATCGAACGAACACTTCTGATAAAATATCTGCACTCTGAGGATAGATCACTCTTTCCATTTCAAAACTTTCTCTGTCACGTTGGTGTGCTCAGCAGCACAGCAGCACAGCAGCACAGCAGCACAAATTATCTCAAACAAGCTCACAAAAAGGCACGTAGCTTACTTTAGCATAAGCAACTATCACTCACCTCAGGAAAAAAATTGACATGCAGTAGGTCAAGTTTGCCAGCAATACTGCCAAAGATAAGAATTGAGATGGATTTCAGACACTTTCTCTCAGACATGAGTAGGTTAGCCAAGTGGCAACAGAGCAACAAATAGCTCTACGACTGAAAGGAAAAGCAAGGACTTTCACTACTGGTAAGTGTGCTTAGCTAGCTAGCTAGCTAGCTACAGAGCTCCTGAGAAAAATGATAGAATAAAACTGACTACTTAGCTGGACCTCGGAATTATATCTTCTACAACCATGAATTTTTTTTTTTTTTTGTAATGTGGACCCCGTAGGACAAGTGGTTGGGTCTCACCATGCACTAGTACTCATAGAGCATTCCTTTAAAACAGTGGTTCTCAACCCTGGTCCTGGGGACCCTCTGTGTATGCTGGTTTTCGTTCCAACCACAATTGCAATACTTGAATTTTAACAAGCTGTTCATTTTTCTTAATTATGTGTTTTTAATGTTTAGAGGGATTATTTACATTCTTAAGCCACATTATGTTAGTAATAGCTGTGCATGCCATGAAGAATAAAAGTCCAATATTCACATTGTGCTGTATTGTAAACAATTAAAAGGAGGTAAACAATGTTTTAACTGATCAAATTAAAGACTGAGGTGAATCAATTGGCTCATAATTGGTGAAATTGTGGACACATGGCCACTAAAACTAACCGTTTGGTAAATAATGAAGAATTCAAAGACAAAGCAAATGATAACGAGCCAAACCTGCATTGTGTTAACAAGTTTAAGGAAAAAATTATGAAGGAACTTAAACTTGTGTTCAATTACCTAATTAGGAGCCTATTCACCTGAGTTCTTACCTCTTCTTTGTAATTGTTTGCAATATAAAACATTAAGCATAACGAACATGGGATTTCTTTTCTTCAAAGCATGCATAGCTATTGCTAACATAACGTGGCTTAAGAGAGTAAAGAGTTTAAAGTGTTCTCTCTATACAATAAAAACACCTAATTAAGAAAAAATAACAGCTTGTTAAAATTCTGGTATTGCAATTGTGGTTGGAACGAAAACCAGCATACACAGGGGGTCCCCAGGACCAGGATTGAGAACCACTGCTTTAAAAAATACAAAAACAAACAGTGGAACAGGTAGGCATAACTTGTGCTATAATTGAAATTCAGTCACAAGGTCACACATTCTTAACTGTGTAACACTTATCAGTGAGACTGACATATTGCAAGCCCTGTAATGAAGTAAAAATAAATAAATAAATAAAAAAGTTATTGCAGCAACTCCCTTAGCATATTTATTGAACCAAAACTTAAATCACATCCATTCTCGGCAAACACCTCTCACCATTACAAATACAATTGCATTTTTATTTAAAAAACCTATCAGTATGCACATAGAATTTATAGCTTGGATGCCAACCATCAAAAATAACATAATATTAAAACTTTCCCTCATATATTGTGATTGCCTAAATAACACCATCTGTTATTTTAGAACTTTCACATTACTTCTTGTTATACAGTTTTTACAATGATGTTAAAAATACGAATGGCTCATTTAGGCATTTAAGCTGTGTGGAATATGTTGTGCAGTACACACCATACCCAGCCCAACCTACAGTAACTGAAATGGAAAATATTTAGTAAATGGCATGGACTTGTAGGAGTGTAAGACAGAGAGTTAGCTTGTTTCCAATATAGATAGAAAGAGAACTATATTATGTGAATCAATAGACCTCCTGCTATTAGGACAGCTTCAGTGTCATCAAAAGTGTTCTGGAAAAGTTCCCCAAATTAAAAAAGAGGACATAATTAAATAATCAAATGGTGTTCTAGGTCTGCCTTATACAAACATTGGAAGTTGGTCAAGTATATATACACAAGGTGGCACCATTGAGCCAAGTTATCCAGAGGAAACCCATATTCCACTCTTAAGGGCCCCATCTTACACCCGGCGCTAAGCGGAGGTAACCCAAACACAAGAGTCTTTGCTAGTTTCAGACCGACGCAGTTGTCAAATTAATGCCCAGCGCTCATGTTGTTTAAATAACAAGTGAACTTGCACCCATAGCATGTTAAATGAGTAGGTTGGTCTTAAGCTGAGGTGTGGCCAGGATAATTTTTGGCGTATCGCTGTCTTGAGGTAGCAAAAAGCATTTGCGCTAAATCTACCACAAACCTGTTCTAAAGTCATGTTGCAGTTGTTTCAATGTTATTTTAACTGCGCAATACAAGTGTGTCTACATAGGCGTGTGCACAACGCATGTACACCCTCCTGTCTGTTACACACAGGGGCGTGCACAAGCATGCATACAAATATTAAGATTACAATGTGAAATAGGGATTCGTATTTTTCCCAAAAATAAAACATTTTCTCTCCTGGACTATACACACATTGTCCCTGGAATTGCGGGAAAGTGGGCTTGTTTTAAGGCATTAAGCTACCAGTAAAAACGCATTGGTCATATTTCCATAAGCAGGACAATATAAAACAAGGGAAAATATGCGTAAACCTATGGGTTTCCAACCTGACAGCCTTAGGGTATTTAGGGCTTTAGGGTATCATTAAAGCAAAATAATGCTATTTACGTTATTAATCAATATTAGAATGCACATAATGAACTTCGGATGAAGCTTGCTTAAATTTGTTAAACAAGCAGGCTAATTTGGCATTTTCAAATCTGAGAGGAAAGCCAAGTTCAGGTAGCTTATGCTCAGCTGTTGCAGGTGTTATAACGAAATTAAACCGCATGTATATTTCTGGGAAATAGTTTGGTCGTGAATTACCAGGAACCCCTGATGTGAGAGATTGTTTATTGTGTATATCAAAACACATCATAATGGTTAGTCCGAATAATATTGATCATAATATTGATCCATATAGCCTATTCCTTGCTTGCACACTTTAACTACACACACGACCATGTGTTTCACCAACTGTAAATCGCTGTTTTCACAGGCTCACTATATCCACCACGTACCATCATATACCCCAAGTTCCAAACGCAAGGAATGGGCTATGACTTTTAAAGGGAATGGGATATGACATTTTGATTGGTTTATTGCATGCCACGCCCAAGACACACCTATAATTAATGAAGAGATTAAGTTCAGTCCATTTTCACCTTGCGCCGTACCTAGCGCTCAGATAACACGCAGAAGTGGACTTGGACACGCCCTAAATGCACCTGCGCCATGTATTTTAGATCAAGCGCTAAGACCGTCAAGATAGAGCCCGAAGTGACAAAGAAGGCCTGAGGTGCATCAGTGTGTGTGTGTTCCTCGCAGTGTAAAGGCTGCAATAACCTCTGGGTTGGATATTCAACATTGCACTACATTAGAAGTAGCACCATGAGGTACATATGCATGCCAGAGGCCATGGGCATTGTGAGGGGGAGGTGGTGTCCAAGACTAACAATCCAAAGCAAAACACCCTCTACATTTTTTTACTCTGTGGGGAACTATAGCTTCGTTTCTTCTCTCTTCCTGCTGCTCCATCATGTCATGCTGAACATTGTGACGGGGCTGTTTGACTTTGAGATAACCTCAGACACAGATAAGAATAACTATAATTTGCATTAAAGGCGACAGTATAGTGTGTATACTATGTGCTTGTCTATTCTAAATATTTTTTTATTCCCTGGGGTGGTGCAGTATGACTCATCCATTCTGCAACGCTAAGAAGGGATAACACAGATGATTTTTGCATACTAAAATGCGGCCAGCAGAATATTAATTTTGTTCTGAATGAGTGAGTAGTGAATAGTGTCGGTATTCCCATTTTAATTTGTGTGGATCATTTACTGAGCAGCCAAGGTTGATAGTTGTAGTCTCTGTACATATATAAATTAATTGGCACAGCAGTGCTATTTAATATTTTGACTGACAGTGATCTGACACTGATTTAGATTTAGATCTGACACTGGGATTGGTATATCGTCAATTGTACCCTTATTCAAAAGGTTGTGAAAAAATGTTAGTGATATATAAGTTTTAGCATGTAGGCCTGATGTTTTGTAATTGCGGCACTCTGTCGTAATGTTATTTGTTATTTCTTTTTTTAACAGTGCTTTGTAAACCCTGTGAAATATTTCCTGATCATGTTTTCAAAATATTGGGCTCAATATTTCTCTTTGTAGGGGATGTGGTTGTGGAACTTTTCTTCCAAGGGCAGCTAATTTAAAGTTAGTGTTTTCTTTATAGCCCTGTACTGGTCAGAGCCAAATCACTGAGTACAACATTACAGCAATGTGAAGTATGCACTATACTGAGGGGGGAGGGAAAAACTACATTTCTGGGCAAATTTGATTAGAAAAGTGGTTGTTTTAGGGTGTGTGTGTGTGCGCGTGTGTGCATGTGCACACACATGCATGTATGTGTGTGTATGCCTGTGCGTGTATGTGTATGCGTGTGTGTTCACTCCAGAAAAGTCTCATATCACATGAGTTGACAGATTCAAAGTTACCAAGGAGGTGTTATCGCCTTCAGGGAACTGAGACATGTTGGTCTTCCATCGCCAAAGTTTCTATCCGTCAGTGTTTAATTGAACAGCAGGGGTACTCAATTAATCAGCCCCCAGGGACTTTCAGCATCGTTCGAATAGCATTGCACACAGTCAAGGTTCTTACAATAGTGTTACTTCACTCTCTTCATACACTACAAACACCATTCCATTTCTTTATGGCCCATTAAAACATTCTTAATAGCATTACTCCCATTGTTATATTATATTACACAGTCTCAAAGATAACATTGTGGCACGCATGACAAAAATAAACCCCCCAAATGTGCATTTAACTGTAATTATGGACTTATGACTTAAGTCTTGATGTTGTTGTAATTACGTACATGTAATGTACCAAGGTTGCCGTGATGGGTGCTCTCAGTGATAGCACCGCTGCCAATGTGAGAGGTATCATCAGTGCGGAGAGATGCCAGTCTAGGGTAATTCATCCTACCAGCTGCCAGGGCTGCCTCATTGGCATGTGTGTGCTCCCATCACCAAGTTCAGTTCTTACTTCTGGCCACACCGCCAGTCTTTTGACATCATACTGGGCAGTAAGAGAGGGATGTGATGCTAAAAGACGGGTGTAGTAGTAAGAGAGAGGTCTGGTGGTAAAAGATGGGATGGTTGTGGCGGTAAGAGAGGGATGTGATGCTAAAAGACGGGTGTGGTAGTAAGAGAGAGGTGTGGTAAAAGATGGTTGTGTTGGTACAAGAGGGGTGTAGCAGTAAGAGATGGGTGTGGTGGAGATGGCTGTGTTGTGTTGGTACAAGAGGGGTTTGGCAGTAAGAGATGGGTGTGGTGGAGATTGTTGTGTTGGTACAAGAGGGGTTTGACAGTAAGAGATGGGTGTGGTGGAGATGGTTGTGTTACAAGAGGGGTTTGGCAGTAAGAGATGGGTGTGGTGGTATGAGAGGGGTGTGGCAGTAAGAGATGGGTGTGGTGGAGATGGTTGTGTTGGTACGAGAGGGGTTTGACAGTAAGAGATGGGTGTGGTGGAGATGGTTGTGTTACAAGAGGGGTTTGGCAGTAAGAGATGGGTGTGGTGGTATGAGAGGGGTGTGGCAGTAAGAGATGGGTGTGGTGGAGATGGTTGTGTTCGTACAAGAGGGGTTTGACAGTAAGAGATGGGTGTGGTGGAGATGGTTGTGTTGGTACGAGAGGGGTGTGGTGGAGATGGCTGTGTTGGTACGAGAGGGGTGTGGCACTGGCACTGTGGCAGTAAGAGATGGGTGTGGTGGAGATGGCTGTGTTGGTACGAGAGGGGTGTGGCACTGTGGCAGTAAGTGATTGGTGTGGTGGAGATGGTTGTGTTGGTACGAGAGGGGTGTGGCAGTAAGAGATGGGTGTGGTGGAGATGGCTGTGTTGGTATGAGAGGGGTTTGGCAGTAAGAGATGGGTGTGGTGGAGATGGTTGTGTTGGTACAAGAGGGGTTTGGCAGTAAGAGATGGGTGTGGTGGTATGAGAGGGGTGTGGCAGTAAGAGATGGGTGTGGTGGAGATGGTTGTGTTGGTACGAGAGGGGTTTGACAGTAAGAGATGGGTGTGGTGGAGATGGTTGTGTTGCAAGAGGGGTTTGGCAGTAAGAGATGGGTGTGGTGGTATGAGAGGGGTGTGGCAGTAAGAGATGGGTGTGGTGGAGATGGTTGTGTTCGTACAAGAGGGGTTTGACAGTAAGAGATGGGTGTGGTGGAGATGGTTGTGTTGGTACGAGAGGGGTGTGGTGGAGATGGCTGTGTTGGTACGAGAGGGGTGTGGCACTGTGGCAGTAAGAGATGGGTGTGGTGGAGATGGTTGTGTTGGTACGAGAGGGGTGTGGCACTGTGGCAGTAAGAGATGGGTGTGGTGGAGATGGCTGTGTTGGTACGAGAGGGATGTGGCACTGTGGCAGTAAGTGATTGGTGTGGTGGAGATGGTTGTGTTGGTACGAGAGGGGTGTGGCAGTAAGATGGGTGTGGTGGAGATGGCTGTGTTGGTACGAGAGGGGTGTGGCACTGTGGCAGTAAGAGATGGGTGTGGTGGAGATGGCTGTGTTGGTACGAGAGGGGTGTGGCACTGTGGCAGTAAGTGATTGGTGTGGTGGAGATGGTTGTGTTGGTACGAGAGGGGTGTGGCTGTAAGAGGGGTTGTGGTGGCAATTGATTTATAGTTGCATATTTAACAAGCTACATATCTTTTCTTGGCCATAAAGCATATAAATCTACTCATCTCAACCCTTGGAACTACTGTACATGATCATTATACAGATTTTTATTAATTTCATTAAATCTTTTTTTATTTTATTTTATTTAAAAAAAATTTAAAACACATGTATTACATGTGAATCTAGTTATGCTCCTCTGATCAGTTCTGACTTTACCTGCTTTTATTAATGAAAATGTGTACTGCCACACCCATCTTTTACCACCACACTCATTTTATAAGAATGATTAATGTACTGTTTGTTTTTTAAACAATGCTTAGTTTTTTCATGTACTATTTAAATAAACTCTAAATTAACCTATCAGTCATTATATCTTATATCAGTCTTCCTTTCACAGTATTGCATTTAAATGAAACCAAGGTAGGTGTAACCACAAACATTTGTGGGTTGCTTTTCTGTAATGCTCGGAAATTAACGGTTTTTGACTTGAGTCGTTTCCAGGAGTGAATGACCCCCCGGCCCCCTCCCCCACCTACAAGCCTCTTTGCCTTAGCCACCCACACATCCTTCCTCCTGAGCACAGTGTATCGCACCCCCGGCAACCACTCATCTCCCTGCACTTCATCTGCGTCACAGTCCATGTCAGTGTTGCCATAGCAACACTGATGATACCCATCCAATTCTGTGCTGCTGATGCTGGCCGCTTGCTGATGTCATCACTTCCTTGGTTATTTTAATAGGTGGGCACAAATTGACCAGCTTGCTGGTGTATTTATAGAAAGACGGCTCCAAATACCGGCAACCTATAGCGTGTTCAGTCTCCCATCACAAGAAGGCTTTTTTCCACATGCTTGATTTTCGTTTCCCCTCGTCGCTCCTACACATGACTCCATCTATCCAGCTTCTCTTTTGAGAGGTTCAGAAGTTCTTGCTTCTTGATTAGGAATCACCACTGATTACTTTGACAAACAGCAATTGTTGGCATCTCTGCCCATTTAATTTCTGTTCTTTTTCTTTTCCTGCCTGTTTCCATGTGTAATGAAGGGGATGGGGATACAGACAGTATCTTTGGGATGTCTTCGGGCCTTTTCAAGCTCCACTTCAATTTTATTTCATTTTACTTTTATGAAATTAGCATTTTTAAACATTTGCCCGTCACATACTGTGCACTCCAAAAGTGTTGTTTCGGCTCTGTACTCCAGCACATTGGATTTGAAATGGAACAGTGACTATGAGGTTAAAGTGCAGACTTTCTGTTTTAATTTTAGGGTGAACCATGTTGTAATTGTAGCCATATTTACACACAACCCCCCCCCCCCCCATTTTAGGGCACCAAAAGTAATTGGACAAATTAGCATAAACTTAAATAAACTTTGATTGCATGTCCTTTGCATGTCATGACTTCCTGATGTCTGTGGCCCAACAACATCAAAAGACTCTTGATATCTTATTGATATCTTATTTTCAGGTACATGCAATACTATAACTCATTTGAACAGATCTCTATGGGAATTTGGGGATGGGACTAGATTAAGCTGCAAATTACACAGAAATAGTATGGAACACATAGTTGGCTAAATGGCTATAAGTCATCAAGGGTCAGCGGTATCAAACGAGCCTCAAACCGTCACTCTGCTGCCAGATATGCAGTAGATATACACTCCCTGGCCAAAAAAAAAGTTGCACATGCTAATATTTCATTGGACCGCCTATAGCCTTGATTATGGCGCGCATTCGTCGTGGCATTGTTTCGACAACCTTATGCAATGTCACAACATTTATTTCCGTCCAGAGTTGCATTCATTTTTGGCCGAGATCTTGTATTGACGACGGGAGAGTCAAACCACTCCGTAACGTCTTCTCCAGCACACCCCAAAGACTTTCAATGGGGTTAAGGTCAGGACTCTGGTGGCCAATTAATGTGTGAAAATGATTCCTCATGCTCCCTGAACCGCTCTTTCACAATTTGAGCCTGATGAATCTTGGCATTGTCTTCCTGGAATATGCCCATTGATGGGATAACCTGGTCATTCAGTACATTCAGGTACTCAGCTGACTTAATTGTATTGCTGCATAACGTTGCTGAGCCTAGACCTGACCAATTGAAGCAACCCCAGATCTTAACACTGCCTCCAGAGGTTTGTACAGTGGGCACTATGCATGACGGGTGCAACGGCGACTTTTTTTTTGGCCAGGCAGTGTAGATGGATCACTTAAAGGGTTGTTTCTCCTGCCTCATTTTCCTATTGAACTCTATGGAAAAATAAGTCAGGAGAAACAGCGCTTAAAGTGATCCATCCATTTATGCTGCATATCTGGCAGCAGAGTGATGGTTTGAGGCTTGTTTGATACCTCAGACCCATGATGACTTACAGCCATTTAAAGAAAAGCTACATTACAGAAAAGGGAATGTACACCCATCTATTCTAATGTTCCACTGCACAAATGCAAATTTGGAGTTCATGCAAAACATAGTGTTCTATATGTTTGTATGAGCACACAGTCCCAGCACATAAAAAATGACTGGAGGAGGAAAGATAGAGACTGAGTAGGCTGCGTATCTCTTCAAAAGAGTGATGCATCACAGATAGCCTTGTGTTGATATACCTGTCGCCTATCAGGTGAGACTCCTCTGATCTAGTGGCAGGAATTCCCCTTTACACTCCATTCAGAACCTCACCTACACTTTGAAACTGCGTCATGGGTACTTAATAACATGCCATGCAGAGACAGCGGCAGTTTATTGGTGCATTATTTGGCTTTTTTGGGTCACAGACATCTTTTTGCTGAAATAGAGAAAAATTACATGTAATGAATTGCATACATTTATCTCAGAATGAAAGTAAGACATAACTTTCCTTCCCTAAAATGTGCATATAGATTCCCTTGACATTTGCACTAAATCGCTACAGTGTTACTTCTCTGTTCCAGTGTTTGTGGTTATGTAGTCACCCAGCTGCTGTAAGAGGATGCCTCTCTTCCAGCCAATGTTACCTATTCTGTTGTAGCCAAGCGAGGGCTGTGTCCAAAACAGAGCCCTATCTACTGCTTCCTGTGTACTATTACTGTGTACTGTTAACATAACATTACTGCATACTGACATACAGTATGTGAAAAATATCCTCAATACTATTAAAAGCGAAAACCTGGAAATACGTATAACATCCAGGGATTTAAAGTACACTACATTTAGAGAACATTCCACCCAAAAATGATGTTTGGCCCAAATATAGCCCCAAACTATTGCGCATGTACCAGGTACTGTACCTGCTTTACTGTGAACTACAATGGCCAAGAGCGTTTAGTTTATGGGCGGAGTCAGACAACGCCAGTCACACTGAATAACGTTACAGAAGCAGAGGCCAAGGGGCTGGGCATTTTACTGCTCGTGTAGTGCCTGTCTGCACTGCAGAGTTTCTAAGTTGGAGATGAGAGAGGCCATGTAACTCGCTGGCAAGTTAGCCACTGATGTAACAGTTGTACCAAAGCCCATAGAGGGAGAAAGACTTGCCAACTCCAATGACTGCAATGTAACAGAAAAAAGTGCAATGGCATTCATGAGCATCAGGGGGCAGTGCTGAGGCACTGCTAGAATCTGGAAAAATACATGGAGGTGAATGAAGCTAAATGCTATAAAATTATCATCACAGTCGATTTCAAATATTTTTGCGGAACTGGATTACTACTGCCAATGTTACACGGCCTAATGCTTATAATTAATACATAATTATAAGTCGACATGGAATTGATGGTTGTGTTATGATCTCACTTTCAAAATATTTCCACTAGCATTGATGCTACGCAATGTTGATGAGTTCGCCGGTTCATGAATATTCATTACCGGCGGCTCCTCAGTCAACGGTAGCCAACTAGCCAGTAGCTCTGACTTGCTCAATAAAACCATATATTCTCTAGAAGCTTGTAGAAGATTCTTGTTAAAACCAGATTGTCTATAAGATATAAGGTGATGTACCGCCGGTACTAGCTAGTACTTTGTTCGTCCACATAGTTGTCATTCTTGTGCTGTTATTACCAAACGATTTCGATTTCTGGCCATCCATCTTGTTTTTGAGTCTCACGTCCAAAGCGGACTATATAATATTCATGACGAAATTTGCATAACCCGAGAAAAAATCTAAGTGCGTAGAAAAGCATATTTTCTTATCTGCTGTCTGTGAACTGTGAACAACTTACAATAAAAAATTATTATCTCTTATAGATTTGGGTTTCTGGAAAAAACCTACATTGACCCCCATTCATTCTCTGTTTAGCCCAGTTTTAGTGCTCATAGTCACCCCTAGAGGTGAAACATGATATTCATGCAGTTGGCATATCTCTGTACAATACAATCTCTGAGAAAATATCACCATCAGTCTCCAGAAAAACGGGGGAAATACGGCTCTTCATTTATCTACGTTTGGCATCGTGAAAACATTAGCCAGCCAGCCAGAAGTCTGTAACACTTAGCTAGGCTACGCACCCCGGTTCCATTTTGGAAAATCAACCCCTACCTCCCGTTTTCAGTATGAAATGCTTTTGTATCGACCAACATGACGATACAGAATATTAAACATATACAATTAAAAGTTAAAACATCATTGTTGTAGGCTACTTGTTAGCCATTTTAGCTATGTTCGCTAGCAAAGCCCAAACATTCCCAGTGCAACTCGAGTGCACTGATGTCGGTAAAAACATGGAAACTACGCATTTATCACCCCGATATCCGACCTCCTTCCATTACCGAATGCAAGGTTAGCTACTGTAGCCTTCTCCATGGCAAACATTTTAAAACCAATTTGTTTCATGCCAAGAACCCCGTTGCTAACAACAGTTAATGCACTAGCCCAGAAAAAATACATTGCTTCTGTAATCGAATGCTCAGAGCGAAACCGTTCAATTATGGTCAGCTGGCTAATGTTGGTCTACTTAATGGTCATGTATCATAATGTAACGTTAGTTGACATGGTTCCTTACTGGGTGATTCAATAAGGCAGAGGAAGATGTACGCTACAGGGAATCAGGGAATACCGGAGGAGTTCCAAGTCTGTAACACTTGCTAGGCTACACACCCCGTTTCCATGTCGGAAAATCAACCCCTACTTCCCGTTTTTCAGTAGCTACGAAATGCTTTTGTATCGACCAACATGCCGATACAGAATATTAAACATACAATTAAAAGTTAAAATGTCATTGTTGTAGGCTACTTGCTAGCCGTTTTAGCTATGTTTGCTAGCAAAGCCAAAACTTTCCTCGCTGGCTACTTGCTGTGCAATTTACACGCCCACTTGAAAACACTGTAGTCTTTCAAAAAGAGCAAGTGGTAGAGGTATATGCCATTTTGATGTATAGCCTACCTCTACCGAATTTTGAACTTTATATTCAAATAACTCAGTACAGATTTATTTTTTTGGCAAGCCACAAAGAAAGACTTCATTAGTTGTGCCTTGATCTGTTCAATAAAGTTAATGTTGTTTTTGGGTGGAATTCCCCTTCAACGACATTCTTATTCAGTGTACTCAGCTAGCATACTCAATAGTAGGCGATAGAACTAAGGGCATTGATTCAGACACAGTCCTGGAGTGGAAAATAGTCCCTGGCTCACATATATTTTCTGTCAGTCTGTCATAAGAAATGAAGTTCACAATTATCATATGTTCCACTGATCTGAGAAGGAAAAATCACAATAAAAAAAGTTGAACAATTCAAGACATGGCTGTACTTATGCAATAAGTGCTTGCTTGAAATCACAGTAGAGTTGACAGATAGGTTTTTATCATGAACTCAAAGTACAGCAAAATACAGTATATTCATAAAGTGTGAAATAGGAAAAAGAGACCAATTACTTATTTCACCTGAATGAATGCAATACCCTTCCAATTAAGCAAGGACTCTCAAAGAAATGGCACAATACCTTACTTCCATTATTTTCCACAAAGGAAATCGTCACTTTACCCCCCAATTGCTCCTTGCATGATGTCACCTTGCATCATTTCGCTGCCAGTGCCACTGCAATTTAATGGTGCATGGCTTTGACTTAGGATATCTATTTTTATGTGTCTCTAGATCTGATCAATTGTCCAAGATACCCTCATTGTACTGTAACATGACAAAAGTTTTTTGTGTGTTTGATGATTTTAGCGAGATGCACTTTTTTTGCAATCCAAAGTAAAAAATAAAAAAAAACATTTTATGCAGCTAACCAAATGTAAGTGTATCATGCGCCGTGTTGCTCATTGTAGCCTATATTGTAAGTAGGAAACACGAAACGGGAATAACGTTTCAGCCAATTTTCCGTGGTAAACACAGGACCTCCCCCACCGCACGCCGTTTCATTCATGCTTCTCACACAAATAACGTTAGGTCTATCTCCCGATAACCGCCTCCGGTCTCACTCTACTTCCTCCGCTAAAACACCAAGAATCAGCTTGCTGTTTTGACATCACAGATAGACGCGATCCGCCCACACTGCGCCTCGCAGAGATGGTCCTACCTGTGACGCATACTCCCACGCTCAACCCCTGCCAGGCCGCAGAACCGCTTTCTCCTTACGGGAGAGCGCACTGTTGCTAGGGTTTGGATGACTGATTTAAGTCTCGTCAACTAGCCTACTGGTTATTGGTTTGTCGAAACAATATACATTTTAAATCAGAAATGACGGATCCCTCTGTAATTGATTATGTAGGTTGTTATATTAATAATCGCCGGCATTGAAGAACGCAGAAATTAGAAAATGATTTACAAAACCTGCCTTTCCAATTAGCCTATAAATCAAATTAAAGACGGGTGAATCCATAGGCTGCTAGTTGGCAAAAGTGTGGACACATGGCCACTAAACTAACCTTTTGGTAGATAATGAAGAATTTAAAGACAAGGCAAATTATAACGACCCAAACCTGCATAGTGTTAATAATAAGTTTATGGAAAACGTTATGTAAGAACTTAAACACATAGGCTACAGTGCAGTCTGTAAGTATTTGGATAGTAACACAATTGTAGTAGGCTAGCCTACTCCAGCACATAGATTTGAAATGGAACAGGTTAAAGTGCAGACTTTCAGCTTTAATCTGAGGAAACCCTCCATATTGGGTGAACCGTGTAGCAATTGTAGTAATTTTTATACATAAGGGGAGGAAAAGTAATTAACAAATTAACATAAACTTAAATAAAGTAATTATATTTAATATTTGGTTGCATATGCTTTGCATGCCATGACCTCCTGATGTCTGTGACCCAACAGCATTAAAAAACTCTTGATATCTTATTTTCAGGTACTACACGCAATATAATCTATCTGCATTTGAATGGATCTCTGGGAATTGGGGGGGAATCTGTGGGAGATTTATGTTTCTGTTTGACTTGCAATGTCATACACTGTAGGCCTACTTCAGCAATCATGAACCATAATAATAGAGTGGGATATTGGTGAGGGCACAGATTTATTGCCAATAAGTAAATACCGGCACAGGAATTCCAAAGACCCAGTTGAAACCTTTAAATTCTGAACTTTCCACCACTGTTTGTGCTTGAGATTTTGACATTTCAATTCCCATAACTGGGTCTCTTACACAGAAACCACTGCAATACAGAAACTTACCATTTTCATAATGGGGTGCAAAAACAGAGAAGTTTAGGCAGTTGCATCATATATGATTTTGAACAGGAGAGGGAAACAGTCGACTGTTTGGAAGCCTCAAACCATCACCAGATATGCAGTAGATATGGATGGGTCACTTTAAGGGTCGTTTCTCCTGACAAATTTTCCTATTGAATATGGAAAAATAAGTCGGGAGAAGAAACCCTTCAAGTTATCCACCCATATCTGCTTATTTCTGGCAGCAGAGTGATGGTTTGAGGCTTGTTTGATACCTCAGACCCTCAGACTTACAGCAATTTTACCAATCATATATTCCATACTGTATATAATTTACAGCTAAATCTAGTCCCACCCCCCAATTCCCATAGAGATCCATTCAAATGCAGAGACATTATAGTATCGCTTGGAAGAGTACCAGAAAATAAGATATCAAGAGTCTTTTGATGTTGTTGGGTCACAGACATCAGGAAGTCATGGCATGCAAAGGATATGCAACCACATATTAAAAATTTAAAGACACAGTCAACTTAGTGTATGTAAACTTCTTACCCACTGGAATTGTGATATAGTGAATTAAAAGTCAAATAATCTGTCTGCAAACAATTGTTGGAAAAATAACTTGTGTCATGCACAAAGTAGATGTCCTAACTGACTTGCCAACACTATAGTTTGCTAACATGAAATCTGTGGAGTGGTTAGAAATGAGTTTAAATGACTTCAACCTAAGTGTATGTAAACTTCCGACTTCAAGTGTATGTGCACCTGGAGGCAGTGACTGGTGTTTGTCACTGTTAACATTATCCAAATAATTAGACTATCCAAAAATGAATGAACATGATGCTATTTTACACTGATTCTCTTGTCTACGTGAGGAAAATGGCTACTATAATCAAATATATCCAATAATTAAATAAGGACATATGGTTAAATGTACGCTAAGTGTTTTTATATTGTATATCCAACTTAGCCTACTTGTCGGTCGGGAAGAGGGTAACTTTGACGGCACTCCCTTTGTAGGCTATACCTATAAATAAGACCGACGCTGTATATGTCGATCTGAAAGCAAATTATACAAACACATGTGTTCCCACCCTCCTCCATTCCCTTGTCGGCTAGCTTCTCACATTTCTCCCAACAACCCTTTTGCACCCCCGACGACCCTGGATTTGCTATGACATCAAACCATAATGCACTGCTCTGTTTGCAGTTTACCCGCCTTCTCCATGGCAATAGGAGCTAGTACGTCCCCTTATTCAAATAAAACAGGAAGAAAACGTCATTTCTGTCCAATCTGAGGGCTTTCAAATGACATAATGGAATTTAGAAGGGTAGAAAAGCTAGCAGCTGCGCGTCGGCGCTCATAGAGCCAGCCAACAGGGACACGGGACGTAACGTAGCCGATGAGAGGTTTATCTATAAAGCAGGCTACAGTACCAACTTCAACCCTGATACAACATTCAAACGACATAGGAGATAGATCGATTGCGCAACACAATACAGAAAAAACGATTGGATTGTTTTAATGTAAGAGATCAGCTCAACAAATAGAAAATAATTACGCAGAAAATAGGAGGTTACTTCGCCGATTAGCTATCTTATTAGCAAAGTAGGCCATATAAAACGAATTCCGAGACTACAATTGAATCTGCTGAACGCCACTACTGTCTGAGCAAGATCGGTGTCCCCTTCGAGTGCGAAGGGGTAGAATGGAAACTGCTTTCTACCATGATGATGCGTTGAATACTACTGGCGGAATCACAAGTGTGCTATCTTACTACAACATGATGAAGAAGGATATGAACCTAAATCTGAGTGACCCCAGCTCCGACCTGAAGTCACCTCTTCGAGAAGCTGATGGCATCCTCAGCTCCACGGACATCGGTCTCCTGAAGCTGGCTTCCCCTGAGCTTGAGCGACTTATAATTCAATCCAACGGCATGGTCACTACCACACCGACCTCTCAGTTTCTGTTCCAGAAGTCATTGAGTGACGAGCAAGAGTTCGCCGAGGGCTTTGTCAGGGCTCTGGAAGATCTGCATAAACAGAACCAACTGAATGCGGGAGTGAATGTGCCAACGAGCAGCCTAAGTCTGACCAGCAACATTGCCCCAGTCACCATCCATCCAGATCTACCCGTTTACACAAACCTGAACAGCTACGGTAACGATGCATTGGGGACCACAGTCAATTACTCCACGGACACGGTCCCCTTCCCACCACCTCCATCACATCAACTGCAAGCACATACACGGCTCCCGTCCTTGAAGGATGAGCCGCAGATCGTCCCAGACGTGCAGTGTTTTGGAGACAGTCCGCCTCTGTCGCCCATCAACATGGACACACAGGAGCGCATAAAGGCGGAGAGGAAAAAACTGCGCAACAGGATTGCCGCATCCAAGTGCAGAAAGCGGAAATTGGAAAGAATTTCCAGACTGGAAGACAAAGTGAAAAACCTGAAAACGCAAAATACTGACCTGGCATCCACAGCGAGTGTCCTGAGGGAGCAAGTGGCCCAGCTGAAACAAAAGGTCATGAATCATGTTAACAGTGGGTGCCAGTTACTACCGAATCAAATCCAAGCGTATTAGAGTGGAGGCGACGGTTTTCGGTCCCCATAAGCTCCCAGACAGTTTACTGATAGACTCTTTACCGAGGACTATGACTTTGAAGACACTATTGGGTCACGCAGTTGTATAAATGTTAATGAGGATATGTTTACAAGTTATTTTATATCTGTACATAACTCACGTTCCTTCTCAGAATTAAACGAGAGCAAATCATCTTTTTTATATTGTTTAACATCAGCCTTACTGAATAACTAATTAGGGGAGGGGAGATGCATGTTTGAGACAAACTCGATGAATACTGTCAAACTGCAGGGTGTCATTGAGTGCATGCCCTTAACGTTTATTATGCCTTACATGTTTACAAGCACTTATGAACAGATGACAAATGTATATTTTCTATAAAATGACCTGCAGTGTCTTATTTTAATGTTTTAACTTTAATGTGAAGCAGTTATGTGTTCGTTGCAAGCTTTTTTGCTTTGTTTATTTATGTTGTATTGTGTGTTGTCTCTACATTCCAGGTCTATATTTCTACTTGGTTATTGTGTCCTAAAGTGTTCGCAAATAAATTTTGCTAAACAATTTCACCTACTTGTCTATTGGTTATTTAACTACACTATCTTGTAATGGGAATGCTGTCATTAGTAGAATAATTTTGTCGTCTACCATGGCAATATTTATATTTTGCAGCAATGAAAATATGAAATATCTGGATCAGGCTTTAATAATTAGAACCTTGGTACTGATGCCAGTCTTCTCTGGTGCACCAGACCATCTGCTACTAGCAGTGGCACAAGCTGTGAAAACCAGGCTATGTCTTAAAGTCATGCTATGCAGCTAAATGCCTCAATGTACTTGCTCAAATATAAATATTTATGTTTATATTTGAAATACCTGAGGTTCAGTCACAATGCAATGTTAACTCCAAATGTGGTATGTACAGTGAGAGGAGGAGGGGAGTGCCATGGCATCTTGAAGAACTGATTTAGGATACTAAAATTCTAATGGCCAGTTCAGAATAACAAGACTTTACCCACACACTTTCATCAGTTTGTAGAACGTATTGGTGCTAGTCTAATGGATTGACTAATTGTCAATAAATACAGTTGAAGTCAAAATTTTACATACACCTTAGCAAAATCCATTTAAACTTAAATTTCACAATTCCTGACATTTAATCCTAGTAAACATTCCCTGTCTTAGGTTAGTTAGGATCACAACTTTATTTTAAGAATGTGAAATGTCAGAATAATAGTAGAGAGAATGATTTATTTCAGCTTTTATTATTTTCATCACATTCCCAGTGGGTCAGAAGTTTACATACACTCTGTTAGTATTTGGTAGCATTGCCTTTAAATTGTTTAACTTGGGTCAAACGTTTCGGGTAGCCTTCCACAAGCTTCTCACAATAAGTTGCTGGAATTTTGGCCCATTCCACCTGACAGAACTGGTGTAACTGAGTCCGGTTTGTAGGCCTCCTTGCTCACACATGCTTTTTCAGTTCTGCCCACAAATTTTTGATTGTATTGAGGTCAGGACTTTGTGATGGCCACTCCAATACCTTGACTTTGTTGTCCTTAAGCCATTTTGCCACAACTTTTGAAGTATGTTTTGGGTCATTGTCTATTTGGAAGAGCCATTTGCGACCAAGCTTTAACTTCCTGGCTGATGTCTTGAGATGTTCCTTCAATATATCCACATAATTTTCCATCTTCATGATGCCATCTATTTTATGAAGTGCACCAGTCCCTCCTGCAGTGAAGCACCCCCACAACATGATGCTGCCACTCCCGTGCTTCACAGTTGGGATGGTGTTTTTCGGCTTGCAAGCCTCACCCTTTTTCCTCCAAACATAATGATGGTCATTATGGCCAAACAGTTAAATTTTTGTTTCCTCAGACCAGAGGACATTTCTCAAAAAAGTAAGATCTTTGTCCCCATGTGCAGTTGCAAACTGTAGTCTGGCTTTTTTATGGCGCTTTTGGAGTAGTGGCTTCTTCCTTGCTGAGCAGCCTTTCAGGTTATGTCAATATAGGATTTGTTTTACTGTGGATATAGATACTTTTGTACCTGTTCCCTCCAGCATCTTCACAAGGTCCTTGTTGTTGTTCTGGGATTGATTCGTACTTTTCGCACCAAAGCATGTTTATCTCTAGGAGAGAGAACGCGTCTCCTTCCTGAGCATTATGATGGCTGCGTGGTCCCATGGTGTTTATAGTTGCGTACTATTGTTTGTACAGATGAATGTGGTACATTCAGGCGTTTGGAAATTGCTCCCAAGAATGAACCAGACTTGTGGAGATCCACCATTTTCTTTGAGGTCTTGGCTGATTTCCTTTGATTTTCCCATGATGTCAAGCGAAGAGGCACTGAGTTTGAAGGTAGGCCTTAAAATACATCCACAGGTACACCTCCAATTGACTCAAATAATGTCAATTAGCCTATCAGAAGTTTGTAAAGCCATGACATAATTTTCTGGAATTTTCCAAGCTGTTTAAAGGCACAGTCAACTTAGTGTATGTAAACTTCTGACCCACTGGAATTGTGATATAGTGAATTAAAAGTGAAATAATCTGTCTGTACACAATTGTTGGAAAAATTACTTGTGTCATGCACAAAGTAGATGTCCTAACTGACTTGCCAACACTATAGTTTGCTAATATGAAATCTGTGGAGTGGTTAGAAATTAGTTTTAATGACTTCAACCTAAGTGTATGCAAACTTACGACTTCAACTGTAAATGCAATTCTAAATGGTACAATATAAAAAAAACATCTAAACATAATAGAACTGGTACTGTCTTGCACCTGCATAGTTTCAGAAAACAATGTTTTATTTTGTGTCATTCAAATGTTTAATCAGGCTAATGGGTGGCCATGAAATATGGTAAAATAAGTTTCAAGTAATTAAAGTTGATTCTAGGTGTGGAATCTGTATTTGGAGTCTCTTGCTGTTGTCTCCTTAACATGAGGCCCAAAGAAGTGTCAATGCCAGTAAAGCAGGCCACCATGGGGTGATAATAAATCTGAATAAATTGATCAGAGACATAGCCAAAACATTGGGTGTGTCAAAATCAACTGTTTGGTACGTTGTTAAGAGGCAAGAACACACTGGTGAGCTCAGCAATAGCAAACAACCTGGTAGACCACGGAAGACCACTGTAGTGGATGACCAAAGAATACTTTTAATTGTGAAGAAAAAACCCTTTTCAACTGTCAAAAATCAAGAACACTCCAGGATGTAGGAATAGATGTGTCAAATACTAAAATATAGAGAAGACTACACCAGCATAACCTCAGAGGGTTCACTGCAAGATGCAAACCACTGGTAAGTCTTAAGAACAGAACGGCTAGGTTAGAGTTTGTTTAAAAGTACATTTAAAAACTAGAGTTGTGGAACAAACTCTTATGGACCGATGAGATGAGTAACCTGTACCAAAGAGATGGAAAGAGAAAAATGTGGCGAAAGAAAGGAACTGTTCATGATCCAAAGCAACCCCTCTCATCTTTGAAACATGGTGGGGGTGTTATGGCTTGGACATGTATGGCTTCCATTGGAATTGGCTCACTTGTCTTTACTGAAGATGTGACTGCTGACAACAGAAGAAGGATTAATTTTGAAGTGTAAAGAAACATCTTTTCTGATCAGGTCCAACCAAATGCCTCAAAACCCATTGAACGGCACTTCACTTTGTGGCAGGACAATGACCCCAAACACACTGGAGTTTTTCAGGGCCAAAAATTAGACTGCTCTTGAATGGCCAAGTAAATCACCTGACCTGAATCCAATTGAGCATGCATTTCACTTGCTGAAGACAAGACAGAAGGCAAAAATCCCCTGAAACGAAGAGGAACTGAAGATGGCTGCAGTACAGGCCTGGCAGAGCATCACCAGGGAAGATCCCCAGCATCTGGTGATATCTATGGGTCACAGACTTCGGGCAGTCATCGAATGCAAAGGCTTTGCCACCAAGTACTAAATATGAGTACTTTATTTAAGATTATGTTGATTTGTCAAATTACTTGATATGGACATATAGATACCCTTAAATTAAAGCTGACTGTCTGCACTTTAACCTCATTGTTTCATTTCAAATCCAAGTACAGAGCCAAAACAACAAAAAATGTGTCATTGTCCAAATACTTACAGACTGCACTGTATCTGTCCCGCTCCAGAGCGCTGTAGGCTAATTACTGTGCTTCAGTACCATATATTAATGTTTTATCCCAAGAAATGCAAAAATTTAACAGTTTATTTAAAGCAAAATATGTAATGATTGTACGTTTTATTTAGATGCCAACTAGAACGTGTAGCCTATAGCAGTTCAAATACTGTTATTGCTTTTGTATTGTTTATTAATTAATTAGTTTGCCTTATCCAGGGCAGCATACTGAGCATTGAAAGACAGCATGAATGTAGTTCTATAATATACACTGCCTGGCCAAAAAAAAAGTCCACACTCCAATATGTCGTTGGACCGCCTTTAGCTTTGATTATGGCGCGCATTCGTCGTGGCATTGTTTCGACAACCTTATGCAACATCACAAGATTTATTTTCGTCCAGAGTTGCATTCATTTTTGGCCGAGATCTTGTATTGACGACGGGAGAGTCGAACCACTCCGTAAAGTCTTCTCCAGCACATCCCAAAGACTTTCAATGGGGTTAAGGTCAGGACTCTGGTGGCCAATTCATGTGCAAAAATGATTCCTCATGCTCCCTGAACCACTCTTTCACAATTTCAGCCCGATTAATCTTGGCATTGTCGTCCTGGAATATGCCCATTGATGGGATAACCTGGTCATTCAGTACATTCAGGTACTCAGCTGACCACATTTTTTTGCTGCATAACGTTGCTGCAGCCTAGACCTGACCAATTGAAGCAACCCCAGATCATAACACTGCCTCCAGAAGCTTGTACAGTGGGCACTATGCATGACGGGGTGCAACAGCGACTTTGTTTTTGGCCAGGCAGTGTAGCATTGTAAGTAGTAATTCCTTGAAATCACAGCAATGGTATCATACATTATAATATCTAAAACAGCTAAACTATCATGAATCAGTCAAATAAAATTCAAAGACAACAGACAAAAAAATGAAAATGATACCATAGCCAGGTGTACTAACAGTATTAACACTCAGAGATACAAGATAAACAGAAGTAATCGCCTGTAATAAAAATAAAAAAACATGGTAAATCGAGGTAGCCTAAGTTGCGCTAACAAAGTTAAGCTGGTGAACATGTAAGAAATTAAATGGATTCTGTTAATAAAATGGCATGTGATTAAATGGAATTATCAAGTGAAAAAAGAGACTTGAAAGCTATAAAAGTAGGCTAGCAACATTGTCTAAGCCTAATCGATCCAGGCCAATCACAGTTCAGCTATCATAAGAGTACTGAGACAATGAGCGCTCTCGTTTACCGACGCCCGGTACCCTCCCGGTCGTATAATGGGAGGAGACCGGGAAGGGCGTGACATCGCCGCTTGTAGCGAGCGGGCAGGTTGCCCGGTTTAAATCGAGTGAAAACTCCGTCCAGCCTCCACGTCATCTACCGACCGGCGGCCCTTATCGAGCGCGCCCACCCAGTCTGTCAGTGTAGTCCAGTTCAATCACAGGGCAGTTTTCATAATCAGAGTACAGGTTAAATCTAGTGCTATGTGTTAGTTACAACATGCGGGGCTATTACTGGGGAAACCAAAGAGGCAAAATCAGAAAGAGACAGGTGATGTGTGACTAGGTGATCTGACGGTGAAGTATTTCATTCTACTATTGAGTACGAAGAGAAAACAGGGTCTGACTATGTATATGTACTAATGTTGTTGTTATTTGTAGCATATGCCATTGCTAGGTGTACACCATGCCATGCATGCATAACAAGTTTCTTGTCTGAATTACAGACATTGATAAACTTATACCTGAAAGTAACGTGGTATAGTGTTCCCTCTAGTGGTGTAATTGAATACAATTAATTAAGAAATTCTGTGGACAACTGGACAAAGGCAAATATTAGTGCGTTGGATTAAAAATCAAAGATTTTATAAGAAGGAAAATTAATCAGTGCCAAAATCAAGTGACACTGTAATACTTTTCTGAATTGGAAGATATATGGTGCTACGGTTGTGTTGCAAATCAGGTTGAGAGGGATGGTAAACCAGGCTTAACTAGATTAATCTTTTCAAATGTATTATCTTTTCTGAGGAAAAAATATAGCCAATTTTACTAAATAGAAGTCCTTTAATATCTGTGTAGTGTATTCCAAGAGCTCTTTCACCTCATTTGCATTAATAGACTGTGTAAGTATATGGCTGGTAAGGGACGGCTGGTCCCGTAGGGCTTTTTGAAAGAACTTAGATTTATAAATCAATTTTAATCCCAAAATTAAAATAGTATTTTCAGGACATTTTTCTAGTTTTAGTGTTACGTCTGGCGGTAAGGAGGCTATGAGGTTCCAAAGGCAAATACACCATTGATATTTATGTTTATTTTTAATAACATTTTATGGAGTTAGATATCCAGTAATGTTTATATCAGGAGTCTGCGGTTGAATGACTGTGTGGTTTATGAAAACATTCTTAATTTTCTATGATGTGTATAGTAATGGCAAAGTAATAGAGCCAGCAAATTCATGTGCTCACAGTAAAGATCATGTAGCATTTTTAAAAGGGAGGTTTTGTCCACTGGTTGATGTATGGATCTTTATTAAAGTCAAGGAATCTTGGTTGTGCATAATGTGCTTTGTTGAAAGACGGAGAAGTGGTTACGATAAGATGATGGTGTCAGATCTACTCTGATCCCAGTATCAGAAGCCTAGGCTAAATATAAAGGTGGGGAGGGGGCGAAGGGATTGCCGTTGGATCTGTTTAAATAGGCTTAGCTCGCAAAGACACAACGGAGCCTCGGAAAACCACAGCTATGTTTAGACATCAATGGCAGTGAAGACTGCCTTTGTGTGCATATGTGTGTGTGTGTGTGTGCATGCGTGCGTGCTTACATGGTTGCAGGTTAGTGGTGATTAAGTTTGTCTCCATGATGGACACCTTTGTGCGACTTGTTCTCCTCCACTACAGAAGCAAACATACTGAAAGCGTCCTGTGTCACGCGTAACCCCTACTTGCATGTGTTTTGTATGTATTGCATGTTTGCACCTCAATGTTCTCAATGCTGCTTTGCTACTTGTTTATTTTTCCATACTGCTTACTGTCAACTTAATGCTTATGTTCCTATTCTACTTGCTGCCTACTCTGCATTGCATGTAAGGTAGTATTGTGTGCATTCCATACTGCTTCCTGCCATCGGATTGCTTATGTATGCTTGTGTTAATCTAGTCAAGCCTGGATTGCTTATATTTAATGTGTGTACTGTTAGTCTGATATGTGTTATTGGTTTCCATCGAGGACCACATTGGAAATAAAGTTTTCCTCTGGGGTCAATGTAACATGTTTAGTCATTTAACATGTTTAATGACTTTTACCCATAATAAAATCAAATCCAGCACCATTAATCTCACTCTACCTGCTTACAGAAGTGGAGTTAGGAACCATCAACAGTGGCATAAGACAGGATGACAGAGTCTGTAATGAATGAATATACACAAACATTTCAAAAGTTTGGATTAATTATAGAAGTGGGTAAAACTAGATTGCCAGACAGTGTTCATCATCCATCTCAGCCCTGGCATATTTCACACAACAAAAAAATCAGGAAACTGTAGCATCTTAACAGCACAAACTTTTATTTTTGTAATTTTATTGATTTTCCACAACATGTACAGCAGATTTGGAAATTTTCACAATCTAACAGTTTGACACCATTTTTCCCCCCCCGTTCTCGCCATTGTGTAAACTACTGCATAAGTTACTTTGTTTTCATGTATACAGCATAGACCCACAAAAGTAAAACAAATCAAAAATGTACAAAAACCCAGAAACCATATCTTGCAGTGCAATGCTCAAGTGGATGCATAAAAACAGAATTTGATCATAAATTCAGAAACAAACGCTTAAAACAAACAGGGTCTTTTTCACTGGAATACATTCTTCACAGGAAAAACAACATAAAACACCAGTTTCTTGCAAGAGATTGTAAAGCAGCAGCAACAAACAGTAGTAACACAAGAAAACAGAATACTTGTATTTCATATTAGCACACATTTCAAGTGATTACACCGTTTGATTTTTAAGGATTTATTCATTTTGGTCCAGCTCAGAACATTGTCATATCTGAATACAGAGTACAGCTGTATTGCCTGCTACTGTCAAGTAACCACACAAAGACACTCATAACATCATGAAATGTGGGTAAACGGATGGACTAGAGCCCATATTGCCTAACTAAAATTCACCTTTTCCTTCAAAAGTCACAAAAACAAATCATGCTGAGTTAAGATGAATATTGGCCCAGATCTAGGTACGGTGCTGTAAAAACAAATGAATCGTTCATCAGACTGAAAGACTGAAATTACTCTTAGTAATTAGGTTTTTTGATATTGTGGGGTTTTTTCCCTCATACGATGTATATGTGTACATGTAAATGGTGTATTCCGAGCATTAAATCAATATTTGTCGTTGAGTGAGAAATGAGGCATTTATTATTTCATTACGTAAAGGATTTTCCAGTGACCTAAAAGCCACGCCAATGCTAGCCATAGAGTCCCAGCTAAAAAAATAATCACAAATAAAAAACCACTGGAAAAGCAAACAGGCCAAACAAATATGAAAAAAATATAGACAGTGCTCCATGCGTAAAGGAAACCTTGTGAACATTACAGAAAAACAGCCCCATTCATCTGTCCCCTTTCTTCTCTTTCCAAAATAAAAATCACCATAAAACACACGTACATGTTCACAGCTACTGCCAACAACCTCTTTTACATTTTAAATTACTCTAATTTTGTATATTGCTTTGTACTAAGGTGACACAATCATTCACAAGCAAGTCTAAAATGAATGCAGAGAAAATAAGTATTTTTTGTTTAATTTCCATATTTTCTTTTTTTTTTTTTTTTTGCAAGCCTGGAGCCATTACAGCACAATTCACACATAAATAAATAACTAAAACATATTTACAATCATTATTTACAGAAAGGAAGACCATTTTTTTGGGGGGGGGGGTGAATGTTGTTTACAACAGTTTGTTGGAAAAGAAACCAGATTAACTGGGCAGAGGGGGAACTTGGTCACAAGGCATGTTTAGAGATATGCCTAACTTCCAGCAAAGCAGAGGATGTCCTCACTAATGCATAAAATTGTCCCTTTAAAAAGATAACACTATTAATAATCAGACAACTAGCTCATTTCTCAGAATTACACTGCCATGCTAATTCTCCTACAATATGACTTATCTTTCTGCAATGCAATACATGCTCTCAATAAAATGATAAATTTATAATAAAAAAACACCCACATTAGGAAGTTCTTGCTATTCCATCCTTGCCAGTTGTCTGTGTCCACAGCATATTCCACATACAAATCACATGCACTAATAATGATGATTTCTCTCTTTTCTCATAGTCTACTCCCTGGTGTAAATAAGGTGTTGGAAAGCCCTACCGACACTCAATCCTGTATCATTGTGATATTCCCATTTGGAGTCATGGTATTTAGCAAGACTATTTGCAGGATTTCATATGCTGAGTAAACAAAGTGCTTGTTGGCTGGTAACATTTGGAACATATGAGACCAAAACCCACCCGTAACCATTATAACAAAGCCAATGTAAACCAACAATCACTCCTACCTGACTTTGTAGTTCATAAATTTAGCACTTTAAAACATGCTCCTGCTGCAGACAGAACTGTGATTGGCACATGTGCTTTCATCACACCCCAAAGCCCAGTCAGTAGCAACTCAAAAGAATCAAAGGAACGCGCCTGGCTGCTATTTTGGACAACATGTTGGTTTATGTTGAGCTACATTACAAGCAAATCCTTCAAATAAGGACAATTACAATGCAAATGCTTCATTTACATATTGCATTGCCTTTGGAGGTCTGTAAACAAAACAACCACCTTCTGTGTGTGTGTGTGTGTGTGTGTGTGTGTGTGTGTGTGTGTGTGTGTGTGTGTGTGTGTGTGTGTGTGTGTGTGTGTGTGTGTGTGTGTGTGTGTGTGTTTGTGTTTGTGTTTGTGTTTGTGTTTCCGTGGGTGCCAAGTGATTTTAGGAGGGGGGGAAATTAAGTCGTCGAACAATCCTGGTCATTGGTGCCAGGTTCTCTCATTGTCAAGTTGTTATTTTCAACAGTTGTCTTTCAGAAACCCAGTGAAGTATTCCCTTCTTTCAAACCAAGCTTCTCTGCATAGGCATACTTCACTGACAGAAGACAGCATATTTACCACCAATAACCCTACCACCAAAACCCTAACCCTAACCCGTACGGACAGCCTTGTGCTCTGAATGGGAGGCAAGAGAACAGCAGCCTCACCATCCAAGAGCTGATAACCCCCTCAGTGACCACGAGCGACTGGAATGTCAATTCAAAACAAGTGTCAGAGTATATTACACTGTATACATGACCAAAATCAGTAAACAAATGTGTTTTTTTACTACTTGCATGAACCACAGAATGTGACACTCAAATAATAAATGTCGATATTTATTTATAATATATGTAAATTGTGTGTGTGTTTTAAAATGATTGGCAGACTGAGTTATACTGTTTGTGATTCCCTGAAGTAATTCTCTTAAGACTCATTGCTAATATGCTTTCTTTGATGATTTCATTTCTGACATCTAAGCAACTGTACATAAAGATAAAATTGTTTCAGTATTTCCGTATTACTGAAAGAAAAACAAACAAAAAAACAAAAAACAGACTGACCTCCGCAGTGACAGACATTCTGCCTGTTGTGTGATATAGTGATTAGAAATGTAAAGGATTTGTTAAGGATTTGGTTTTTGAATGCGTTTGTGCATGTGCCATACAGTTTGAGTGTCTGAATAGGTTTGTGCATGTCTTTACACGTTTACGCTGCTAATTACTTAAAGGGTAAGTTCGCTATTTTGGACCTTGGACCCTATTTGCGGTCTGTCTTCCATGAACCTGACACATTGAGTCCATTTTTTCGCTGATCGGTCCAGTATTGAGTTCGCTACAGATTTCCTGTAGGCTCTCACTGGGCTACAATAGAAGTCAACGGGGCAATTATAAATGTTATGGAAAAACAACGATAAATGTGCTTTCATGTACAATAAATGAGACGGGAAGCTCAGGGTGTATTGTTACCGGTCTCAGTATGCTCTCCTGTGAAATGTATCTCAATCCGAACATTTTTACGTGCTTGGCATGGCTTGGAAGTAAGCATTTCTCTGTTGCTTGTTTTCGCTGCTCCCGCGGAGTACTATGTGTCGGGGGTAGGGGAGCGGGAAGGTGTGCCGGCCGTTTACGAAACTATCTAGGTGAGCAGTCTGCGTTTGTTTACCTGCAGCAACGTAGGCTACACTTTGCACAAAAAACTTGGATGATGGATTACTATAATGATTACGAAGACGAAGAATTTGATTTTGACTGACGTTACTGGCTACAGATTTGAGCCAGAATACACGGATACGGAACTACAAGAGATGGATGATAAGAGAGCAAGAGAAGAGAGAGAGGCTGAAGTTGCGTAGGTAATGTTATCCGAAGTCAGTGCGAGGTAGTGCGGTCGGAGAAATAGTTCTGTTTCAAATGGAACTGTTGTTTCAACGTTCGGTTTGCGTTTGCGATAGCCTACATTTCACAGGAGAGCATACTGAGACCGTAAGAATACACACTGAGCTATAAAAGCACATTTATCGTTGTTTTTCCATAACATTTATAATTGCCCCGTTTACTTCTATTGTAGCCCAGTGAGAGCCTACAGGAAATCTGTAGCGAACTCAATACTGGACCGATCAGCGAAAAAATGGACTCAATGTGTCAGGTTCATGGAAGACAGACCGCAAATAGGGTCCAAGGTCCAAAATAGCGAACTTACCCTTTAAGGTGGTACTTAAATCTTCAGCAGCTAATGTGAAGTAATGGTCTGCTACGATTTAGGGGAGGCTACTGGAGTTTTCATTCCATCTGTGACAAACAGAAAAATTATCAATCAAGGGGGACACAAATCACTTTAAAAACAAACCCAGACACTTCCAAGACATGGGCCTCTCTTTTTGTACAGATATTTTAAAATCATCTAGATATTTTAAATTGCATTTTCAAAAACATATATCTATAGATGCCATATACTGCACATTCTTTATATACACATTTAAAAAGAAAAAATAAGGACATATTTATCATATCTACCAGTTATTGTGGGGAAATATTGTTTTACTCCCACATTTTGTTCATAGAATATACGAAAGCAGTTAACAAAAAATTAAAAACTGATTGTGAAAACAAACTTTCAGAGGTACACAAAAAATGAAGGCAATCAATTAAATAAGATACAGGCAGATTTGGGATTCTAGAAGAGACAAGGATGAAAAGAGCAACATTGGCAAGTAATACATACGACTATGTAGACGTGTTTATATTTCGCACTGTGGGGAATAAGACACACACAGCTAGTTTGGGTTGTCTGGATTTTGTCTAAGTGGAAAACTTATGATCTCTGTCCCAATTTCTTGCCTGGTTTTAAAAAACAGATTCAGTATGGCGTTTCCAGTTTCAGACATAGATTGACTAGAAGCTATAATTACCGGTGGACCCTGAAGAAAAGACGTCAAAATCCCTTCAGCTTTAAGACCACAGTGGGAGAAGGAGGCAGAAGGCCAGAGGACACTGAGCTGCCTGCCCCACCCACCCATAACAGGTGGTGGTGTCAAAGGGTGCGTGGGTGAGGGGAGATTGGGGGTGGGGCAGGGAGGAATCTTTAGCAAGCGCAGTCCTGGTGAGGAGCCGCTGGCTGCTCAGTGAGCTGTGGCCCCTGCTTGGCCCCTGTGACGGCGGGGTCCGCAGCATCCAGACTCTCAGACATCTTCTCACAGATAATGTCCACCAGACGCTCAAACGTCTGCTTCACGTTGATGTTGTCCTTAGCGCTAGCCTCAAAGTACTCAAAGCCTGTCAAAAGCCCCACGAAACCGCAGAACACCATTAGACAGGACACGCAACAACCTGTTACTTTTCCAGTGTATTTCTTGGTATTCATCATCTTTAGTGACACTGTACTAGCAGGCTTTTTGATGTGGTTTGTCATAACATTTGCCAAGTTATACATTTGTTGTTCACTGGCCATTTAATAAAATATTCAACAAATAAAACTGGGGTTCTGTGTGCTACACATCATACTCGACTTGACCAGTAGGGAATATACAGAGGGGAGACAAATTAAAGGAAAAACCAAGCTTCAATATGCCTTGGCATAGATTCTACAAGTCTCTGGAACTCTACTGGAGGGATGGACACTATTCTGCCAAAAGATATTCCCTCATTTGGTGTTTTGATGATGGTGGTGGAGAGCGCTGTCTAACATGTGGGTCCAAAATCTCCCATAGGTGTTGAATTGAGGGCGGCAGTGTGGTATAATGGTTAAGGAACTGGACTTGTAACCGAAAGGTTGCAGGTTCGATTCCCAGGTAGGACACTGCCGTTGTACCCTTGAGCAAGGTACTTAACCTGAATTGCTTTAGTATATATCCAGCTGTATAAATGGATAAATGTAACAAGAAGTTGTGTAAGTCGCTCTGGATAAGAGCGTCTGCTAAATGCCTATAATGTAATGTAATGTAATGAATTGGGTTGAGATCTGGTGACTGCGAAGGCCATAGCATATGATTCTCATCAAGCCATTCAGTGACCCCTCGTGCCCTGCGGATGGAAGAGACCACTCCCATCAGGATAGAAATGTTTCATCATGGGATAAAGGTGATCACTTTGTATTGATTTGCAGTGACCCTTCCCTCTAAGTGGACACATTGTTAAATTACGTGTCTCAATACATGATTCTAAGAAACTGAAATGTAATTACGGAAAATGAAATGAATTATGTGATTAATAACTATTAAATATTGATCTGGTTGAAATAAAGTGTATAGATTGAACCAATTTTGAATCCTAATCAAATAATTGTATAATCGTATGATGGCTACATGATGGCTACTTAAGAAATGTTTGCAATGTGAACCTTAATGCCTTGATGAAAACGAAAGTCAAAACATTGGTAAATTATAATATTAAATAATATATGGAGCTGAGTGTACGGTGTTCCCTTCTTCTTAAGTTCATCATTACGATCACTTGCACCTCCTATACAAAATCATGGGCTGTTCGGAATCGCTCCCTATTCACTACATAGTGCACTATTTAGGGTATCGGCCATTTTGTAGGGTGTCCAAAATTCTAAATGTCAATTTGACACCCTAAATAGTCCACTCAATATCCCCCACAATGCACCACAAAATGTAGGGTACAAACGATGTACACTACATGACCGGAGATTTTTTTTTGTCAAGATGGCGATGGCTGAGCCTGCGCTCGTCTACAAATGTAAATATAAATGCAAGTTTCATCTTGTAGCCTATATTAAATCAGTTTAATCAGCTTTATAACCGAAATATAAATAAACGCGGTAGATTAAATATATTACAAAGTGTTAGCTATTTTTTTAATTTAACAATTATTACTGTTTAATGGAAAATGCAACTTAATTAGCTAGCTAGCTTCCTAGTTACCTAACTTACCTATCTACCTACAACGAGACAACAAAACCCTTGTTCAAAATTAAAAAAGAAAACTTTTTTACCGTTTCTTGCATGCTTTCTCACCAAGCCGGTGACCGCTGTCACGCAAGCGTTGCGCGTTGCTAAGTAACCTATTCAGACTATGTAGTGTCCGAAATCACCTCCTTCTTTTCCACCAGTGAATCCCTATCTAGTGCCCTATGTAGATTCCCTAAGTAGTGTATAGGGAGGGAGTGAATAGGGAGCGATTCCAAACACAGCCATGGTATGCGTTTTTTCTCCTTTTTTTATTTATTTATTTATTTTCTTTTTTTGTGGACCCAAACCATGCCGGGAAAATGGCCCCCACATCTGCATTCGTTATGTTTCTCCACTCATTTGTTCAGGTTTTTCCTTTAATTCGTCACCCGTCTGTATGTCAAACATATGTCAAACTCATCCAGGAGGAGTCCTGTTACACTCACCCAGGTGTTCAGACAGCTGCCTGCCCCTCTCTCCTGCAACCACCCTCTCATCCTCCATGTCACACTTGTTTCCCACCAGCAGTACTTGCGCATTGTCCCAGGAGTATGTCTTGATCTGAGTGGACCTTCAGCAAACACACAAAGCGTGAGACACCTAAGCCGTATTCGGGTAAGGCGCTCAGTCCACACCCTTAGTCATCCTTAGGAATGAACTATCATGCCAAGTGGAAGAAGTTGCTGTACTATATGTCAGGGTATTTTTTATATATTTTTGTACATTTAACCAGTGATAAGTAACTTGTCTTTTTTTTTTTCATTTAATTTATCACTCGGAAAACAGCGGCAGCTCTGGTTACTGTCGCCGTTTAAAAATCACACTGCAACAATCGCTGTGACATCAGCACGTTCCTGTTTACGGGCCACCTACCAGTCCTGCACGGCGTTAAAGGACTCCTCGTTAGTGATGTCATACATGAGGATGAAGCCCATGGCTCCCCTGTAGTAGGCTGTGGTGATTGTTCTGTAGCGCTCCTGACCAGCCGTGTCCTAAAGAGACAGGGCACAACAGGATTAAAAAGACAAGCACTCCCAGTAGCCATATAAAACCACCACTAATGCCAACCACGCCCGTTCGCCTCTGCAAACCTACACAGGTGTTTGTGCGTTAGACACAATTGTTCATTGCAAACAGTGCAATCAAGAGACAATTTAGTATGGGATTCTCTGTATTCTGAGAATGTTCTCCTAACACCGATGCCCTTATGCAAAAATAATGCCAACAGAATCACTTCAGTGACATGGCTTGGTAGACATTTGACTGATATTGGTAGTCTTGCACTCTTGGACTGGCTGATAAAATTACCAGCTAAGCTCTAATGAATGCTCAGGGAATTAAGTTTTGCCTTACTGATGCTCAGCACTGCCTTCTCTGAAAGGAAGCTTGTAATAACACCCTGTAACATCACTGCGGGATGTAACAGAGCTTAAAGTATCATCATGTTCACAACAATGCAAATTCATCACATCTCCATTCAGGGACCATTTTTTTAAATGACCAGAATAATGTACAAATAAAAAGATGTTGATTTTGATATATAGATCTAGGTATAAATGGGATATGATTTCCTATGGCTTCACATACTTCACCTAACGTGTGTAAAAGCATTCTGTACAGTTCCAGTGCATTCTCTAAGGTCCTCGCTAAGCTGGCTGCAGGGTGTGCACTGTACAGTGTAGTGGGGGGTGGGGATGTGTCCACTAAGGGAGAATGTGTGCAGTGGGGGGAGGGGAACTACCCACTCCGGCTGATCCGTCCTTCTGATAGCATACACAGCTTGCTAGCTGCCTGCTGGCACAGTGTGTATGCTTATGAGTCAGCGCGAGTGCTTATGTACCATTTGTGCTCAAACACTGGGGCTAATGTGAAGCGGAGGCGCTCGCTTGCTGGGACCAATAGCGTACCCACTAAAGCCTGCTGTGCGATGACATCACTTTGTGGTTGCGGATACTCACGTAGCATGGGATAGTGCATTCCAAATCAGGCCCAACACAGCACTGCTCACGGCTCCTGCAGTGCTACCAGTTTAAATTCACATCCTTTGCATTGTTTCCCTCCCAATGCTTGGTTTGCTTTTTAAGACACCGAAGACTAACGATATAGGCATTGTGTTAACTATAGCAAATCCACAAAACGTGCATGGAAACGTCTGCCTACAGCCCAGTTTTTCGTCGTTCGATAAATCATCTACAGAGTCAACGCAGTTAAATAAAACAAGCACAGGGAGTAGCAAAAAGCCATGCACACAACCACATTTCTGAAGGATACCTAATGTAGCATTCAAATTTCTAATAATAGTGTGGTGCTGATACCTAGCTAAGAAGATGGATGGCAGAAATAGCTCCATTTTAAATCACATAACCAATTAAGTTAAAAACAGATTTTAGCATGAAGTAAATTCACCACACTCAAGTTTCATGTTGGAAATAATTTGGCAAAAAAATGCTTTGATTACTGAAAGGTACCAATTCCCCACCCCTAATCTATCAAACCAGACACTGTTTTCATTGGCGTTCATGAATATTGTATATTCCCTTAATTTATTGTACAAAACTAGTAAAATGATATATGCATGTTTAAATGGTTAACTGTTTAAACGTTCCTCATCACAGTTGAGTCCTCATCACGACATCATTTACAACCACTGTTAGCCATTGGACCCAGGTCATTGCCGTTTATTGCCATGTTATTTTACTTCCTTGCATAAAACCATTACCCGTCTGAACCATTACTCAATTGCTCCTAGATCATCTCCATCTACTGGAGTTCACTGCAATTCTGCTCTAAATTTAAATTAGCCCAATAATTCTTTGATCGGAATTGTATTATAAATTTACGAGTTACATCTCTAGACTGAATGAGCACTGGTGTCTACAGCTGTTTACGAATGCAGAATAGCAGCCAGACTGATTGGAGTCGCGCACCCCCTGAGCTAGACAACCTTTGAAAACAGGGCCTCACCCAGATCTGCAGCTTAATCCTCTTGTCGTTCCTGTAGATTGTCTTCACCTTGAAGTCGATGCCCACTGTGCTAACGAAGGCTGGTGTGAAGGAGTCATCAGCGTAGCGGAACAGGAAGCTGGTTTTGCCCACACTGCTGTTGCCAATTATCAGAATCTTGAACATGTAGTCAAAGTTCTGGTCAGAGGACTCCTTCTGCCCGTGGCGCGCATCGGTAGCGGAAGCCATCTAACAGAGCAGCAAATGAGAAAGTTTAGAAGATTGCATCTGGGTTGATTTATATCTGATCTAGAATGCCAATAGTGGAGTCCTCAATCTGTCAAAAGTGGAGTATTTCAGTTTTATCCCTCCAAATACTCTGGCCAAATCTTATTGTATTATGTACAAAAGGGTCTGTTTATTATATGAACGGTATGCTCGTAGAGAATTTCCACCCTGGTTGTGGTGAAATCTCTCAGCAGTCTGCTCTTAGAAATGGTGGAATATATGTAACAAAGTTGGTTCAGGCTCACAAACTAAAAGACAATTATCTTAGCCATTTACTAAATTCAGCTGTGGACACCACCATTTCAAACAAGATTTTAATTCCTAATTTTAAGGCAAGCTGGTGTACAGTATTTATATATTTATTTTGTGTATGGATGTTGCATACTGTATTTCTTATTGTTGCTTTTATTTCCTCTGGCTGCTGCTGAAACAACAGAATTTCCCCCTGGGGATAAATAAAGTTTACCTTACCTTACCTTAAGATAATATCATTCAAAAATGTCCGTGTTAATGCACGTCATTCATGTTACATATAACTGACTGGTGAAACGTAAGGCATATGATAAGAGGCGACTGGTCTGGTCTCATGGTTGAGAGCCAGTCATGCACAGTGCCAAGAACCTGGACATTAGTGATTAAACAGCACAAAAGGCCTACAGGCGCCGGAGCCAAACTCAGCTCCAGTGGGGTACTAAAAAAAGGAACAAAGCTATCGATCAAAAGAGCAATTCATCAGAGCCTGTAGTATTAATCAATGAGACACAACTCTTGTGCATCAATAAACCAGGGGCACTCAAGAGGGACATCTCTTCAAACACTCTTTCATCATTTTCCCCCAACAGCTCTTATTTAACACAATGGATCACTTATAATCCACGGCGGAGTAGAAGTGATCAGTGATTTCCACAAGGACATGTTAATACTCTCTTGATGGGAATTGGAGCCTTTAGTTAACATAATCGTTATCCCCTCACCTGAGCCCAATAAGTAAATTAGCTTTAGCACTGTGACACCAACCAAGGCATCACTAATAAGGAGTTTGTTATTTATCAATATGGTATCTGATCATTTTCAAGATCTTTTGTTCTAGCAGCTCAGAATCCAATGCAATACTGACCCAATAACCCATGCTATACTGACCACAAGACCTCATATTTTTAACTTAATATTTTACTATAAAATATTAATTTATACATTTAAAAAATATATTATTATATATTTATAATATATTTAACTGTCAAGAAAGTGGCCTGTATTCAGTCAACGGTTGAAAACAGAAATTATTTTTTAATACACAAAACAGCCAAGTGAATTAGTTTGGTGATTACTGAACCAAACTGTGTATGTGAGGGTAAAGAAAGTCAAAGTAAAGGGACAAATGTTGACTGAATCCAGGCCGAATACTTTGAATCTATACGTAAAATCTAATTACTATTTTTAACCAGTTCATGGATGGGTAAACACAGAGAGACAGGGCACCGACATCACACAGAAGTACATAGAATGTAATTTCACGGAAATAACCTTTTGTTTTCTGCACCAAGCACAATGTGAGTCGTTTGGAAAGCAGTGGAAACAAACTAAAAGATATCGAATCAAATCCAAATAAACCAAGGAAACTGGAAAGAATCGCCTTGGTTCATTTGATAATGGATGTTAGTACGGTTTGTTTGGATTACGCCAGAGGGAACACAAAGAGGTCTTCGTTCTTCTTTATGCAGGGAAAAAATGAACATTTCAGTGTGGCAACCATAATGGGGGAGGACACTGACCTAATGCAAGGGTGACACAATGTAAGAACAATGTATATGCCAACCAGCGTCAACCATACTGGATATGACGACTAAGAATATGACAGGCAGTGTGCACACATGCACCATCAAACCTAGTCTGAAAGCCTAGTTATTGCCAGAGCCATGAACAAACAGCCTTGGATCTGATTTGATCTAGAGTACAGAGTGGGTTTCTGAAATACACTGACCGTGCAAATGATGCCGCTCCCCCTTTAATTTCCTTTGCTCCACACCGCGGCTAGCGGTACAGGCAGTCAAACGCGTTTAAGAGTCAAGGTGCGCTTGCTCTGACAGCGATGGGATTCTACGTGTAAACAAGATGCAAGAAGAAATGTCCGAGAGGAACTGAAGCGATTGAGAAATTCTAAATGGTGAAGATAAGACAGACCTGCAATGATTTCATTTTAGGCGGTACAGATCAATGTGAAAAACAACCCCCGGTGGAAATGAATACAGAGATGACAGTCTGCGTCAGTCAGTACGGTCACTGCTGTTATGTTTCTGCCATGTTCATGCCACGTTTCATGTTTAGTTATTGTCACAGTTTATTTTTCTGTTCTTGTCATGCTTGTGTTTTGTTTATGTTTCGATGCAGTTTATTATGCATACACATTTCCGTGTTTTTCCGCAGCCTTGCGTTCATGCTGTTTCCCTCTCTCTCTCTCCCTCTCTTGCTGTTGCTCACGCTTCCCTAATTGTTTCATTCTCCCATGTCTATTTACTAATCTACTAACATTAGATCAGGATTGGGTAATACTAACTCTTTAACCATGTGTTCATGTTTACCTTATGTTTCTCGTGCATGTCATTTACTAATGCTAGGTCAGGATAGGTTAATTACTAACGATTACTAATTATCTTGTTACCTCGTCAGCCTTCCACACCTGATTTCCATTCACATGCTGCTCTCAAGCTAAGTGTCTGCACCTGTCTACACCTGCATATAAGCTCAGTGTTCATGTCTTGTCTTTGTGAAATTGTTGCCTGTTAGTTTTTCTACTGTCACTTTTGAGCGTTATCCATTGTCTGACTTTTGTTATAGATCCAAGCCTGTTTATTGACCATCGTTACTGCCTGCCTACCGTTTCTACTGCCTGTTTTTTGACCACGAGTTTTGCCTGCTGTCTGTCTGTACCTCTGCCCCGCGGATAGGACTTCGGTCTGACTCCTGCAACGTCCCATGACCTACGAACTCTGCTTAACCCCTGTATTGTACTTCTGTTCCGCTGACAGCTACTCTGGTTACTGAACTTGTGCATGGTGTACCGATTCCAAGACTGCCTTCTCCCTCGGTACTATACTTTGGTTTTTTGGCTGGATTTTCTGTGGATGAACTTTGCTTGTGTGACTACAATTTTTGGATTTCCCCATAATAAAGCCCTTGCGGGCATTTATTACGTCCGTGTTCTGAGTCGTGCATTACGGGTCCAACCCGCACACACCTGTCTCAACTGCACCTTTGAAACTACTTCCAACAGGCTCAGTCTTGAGGGTGGAACTGTTGGGTAAATATTAAGCTAACTCCCAGTGCAAGAATACATTGTTTGAGGTGTATCATGAAGGATCTAAGTTATTTCTTTAAAGATTTACTGAAGGGCATAGACCCAGAGAGAAAGCTCCCACCCCACTCAAAATGACAGATGCAAACGTCCGCTCCCAAAATGTGAATATAAGGCCCAATCCTCAAACAATAAATCAAATGAAGAGAAATATCGGTATCCTCTTAATGATATCTGTGTCTGGCTCACATCACTACACAAAACAACTTTCTGATAAGAAAATACGGTTCATTTTTACCAACACAAGCAGTTGCACAAGTGCAGAAATGAGTGCGCTTGTGAGTGTGATGAGAATGACTGCACAATGGAATGAGTCACAAATGAGGTAGGCTACTTTAGATCATCCTTTGGTAAAACCTGTTATGGTGACAGGTAATCTTGTTACAATCTTGGGTGATCTGATAAAGGACCTCTCTCTCAGCTACTCCCTCCCTACACTGTATTCTACAAGACAAAACCATACTCACATCAGACTGATTCAAATAATCTTCATTACTTTATTAAAGCATATCTCAAACATACTTCTGTTTGAATACACAAACATACACTCTGGGCCTGATTTACTAAGACCTACAGCATGTGCAAAACCTTTTAGCACACACAAAACTCATAACATAACCAATGATTGGTGCAAAGCAAATGCCATGACCAATCATTGGTCATGTTATTGGTTTTGCGTGTGCTAAAAGGTTTTGCACATGCTAAAGGTTGTAGTAAATCAGACCCTGGGCCCTATCTTACACCCGGCGCAAAGCGGCGCTAACCCAAACGCAAGTGTCTTTGCTATCTTACACCCGGCGCTAGGCTCACGTCCTTTAACTAGCATGTATTCTTGCGCCCATTACATGTGAACTGGGCGTGTTGGTCTGAAGATGAGTGGCCAGAATTCTTTTTGGCGTATTGCTATCTTGAGCCAGCAGAAAGCGCTTGTGCTAGAACCACCACAAACCTGGTCTAAAGTCATGTCGCAGTTGTTTACATGTTATTTTAACGGCGCATATAAGTGTGTCTACATAGGCGTGTGCACAACGCGCGTACCCTCCTGTCTGTTACACACAGGGGCGCGCACAAGCATGACTAAAATATCTAGATCACAATGTGAAATATTATTATTGTATAGGCTATATCAAAAATGCATAATAATAAAAGGTTCAATAGGTCCACATACCTTTCCCTCAGTGAAGTGAAACAACACCACATTACATTGCTCTCAGCCCACTCCACAACATCCAGGCAATGTGCGATGGTACGGGACAATGGCTATCCATTAAAAAGGAGCTGATAACACCTATATCAAGCCTAATGCGCAAATTGTCATTTACACCTAATGCGTGAATTGTCATTCAATGGAAAACTCGCGCACTGCAATAGACGGACATTTGAGTTCTGAAAATGCGCTTCAGACGTCATTACAATACAGCTCTGTTTATCTAGGAATACAGCCTGTAAGTAAATAGAATAGTTTGTGACTGACATTGTTTGCCACTCGGATCCACACAAGGAGCACTACAGTTGTGTACTCTTCTGAAACACTTGTTATCCGGTAAGTATTTTCCACACTACAAGCCACACTGCATACTACTAATGACAACCAGTAACTAGGGAGACTCTTAAATAACTGTAACCCAAGGAACACTGTGTGACCTAAGCTCGCCTTACCCCAGCTGGCTGAAATTTAATGTCCATGGACTGCATACAGGTCACAGTCTGTTAATGACATACTCCAATGTCTTTAACTACCAATGTCTTTGGTTTCAGTCTTTTAACCCCTTCGCACAGACGCTAGTGGCCATGCCGCCGGCACCATGAGATTGCTAAACTGAGACATTTATTTCCACTGCAACCAAACTATGAGTGGAAACAACAAATGCCATGTTCTAGCTTTATTAGAATATGATTTGTGATAACTGTACCGAATACGGAGTTTTCCATTTAACAAGCAACCCCCCACCCAGTCTCACCTGCAACTATACCGATGTGTGACACAGTGGACAATAGTGTCTATCTTGTGAGTTCATAAAAATATTTTTTCACCACCAAAAATTTGTATTCCATCATAGCAACAAAATAAAGCCAACAATAGCTTCAATAGCTTGAACGTATGCCAATTCAGCTGTGAAAAGCCCTTCTCACTCAATAGCAAAATAAACAAGTGAAATTCTTGTGTAATTATACCACATCATTCTACTATCAATATCTGCTACTAAATATAAAATAAATATACAATCCTACCATTGGTTTTATGCATAGAGATGTCCCTTTCCAGATTCAGTGGTCATGTATTGTCTTGGACAATCTGTTTGAGAAATACACAACTCTTTGAAAACCCCACACGTAAAACCCCACCAGCTGTTCCTGTAGCTGCTATGTATTCCAGTTAATTCTGATTTGATTGACAACCCTCTATTATCCAATAGAGGACAGTATAGCCTTTGCAACAGTGTTTGCAATGTCTTATTGGATGTTTTGAACAATAAATTACAGCCGGGTGTAACAGCATTTTTTGTTTTATTAGTTTAGTTTTATGTGAACAACTACAAAAAAACGCAAGAATGTACATTCGCTCACTGATGCATTATTGTTGTTTTCCTGATAATTTCGCAAAATTTCACAAATTTGGCTAACTCATCAGCATGGCTAGAGAAAAGTCTTGCCTTGTCACATAGATTTGGGAGTGGGTCAGAAGAAGATACCGTAGTATCGATTCTATCAGAGAACATGCCTACGAGCATCAGACATATTTTCCTCCTTGATATGTAAGTATTACTGGTTTTAATATTTCAAACATGTACATTCGTTTTTCCACTCCACCACTTTCTTGGGCCATATGTTTCATATAGTTATTTTTGCACTTTGAGTACATTTCACATACATACTGCAGTGTATGCATTCATAGGTGGCTCAATCATGTTTTATGTTTGATTTTCTGTGAAGCTTTCTAGATTCAGTGGAATATTATTTTATTGTAATCTTAACATACATAATATAGACTATGGAGTATTTGCATCTCCCTGGGCTATACTTGTCATTAAGAGCATGGCAAATACTTCATTCCAATTTACTGTACACTGATATGTGCTAGATTAATGTAAAATCTTCCTTAGAGTGATTATGCATGGCAACATTTTTTAAAAGAAACTACAGAGAAATGTCATCCCAGGTCATGCAGCAAAAGATTATATACTGTACAGAAAAAAATTATGTTTTATTGAAGTACAAGCGTGAGGCTACATATTCAGGTGTGTGTACCAGTGTGATATCAATGTTTTTATCGTAAACCATCATAAACGCAAATGCTTTATAATGAACAAAAAAGTATTTTATTAATTTTATGACAGGTTTTGGATAGGTTTTAGGACCCATAGATTCCCCTATACTGATGAAACGATAGTAATTCCCACTTGGAAATGATGCGAAAGTGAGTTTCATGAGTCAAAACAGTTGATTTGTAATGATTATTTTATTATTTACAGCAGTGCACAATTTAGCCGTTTTGGATAGATTATGATTATGTAGCTCTCAGTATTTCATGGCAAACTAAAGAAAAACAACTTTGTTTTGCATTTTTGCCAAGAATTATTTGCATTTGTGACACTTCATTTTAACCTAAATTATGAAAATAAAAAAATCTAAGTTAGTATTTTTAATGGTACAGCTGTCCTGCTTAATTTAAGCCATTTTCCAAGTTTCTGTGATGCTCACACTTGGAGTTATAAAGTCTTAAATAGAACACCCCATAAATAGGTGAAAATTAATCAAATTTGGCACCTGCACGAAAGGAATAAGTATTTAAGAAGAACAGTTCAAGAAGTAGTCTATTCATGATTTGTTTGAGCTAGACCTAGGGTACTTCACAGAGAAGGAGAGTGCTCAGCTATTGTGAACTGTAGCCCTGGCTGAGGAATTATTTGGAGAAACATTTAATTGATTTTAAAGGGGATATGTTACAAAGGGATATCACAGGCAGAATGCAAGAGCATGAATATGATAGTGGATTGGTATTACAACTTTACAAGAAGCACTGAAGGACAGCAGTAAGCTAAGCTAGCAGATATGGAGAGGCTATCAGGTAATAAGGTACCATCACACATTTGTCTTGTCATCATTGTTATTTCTGACTTTTTGAGGAAAAACTGAAAATAAGGTCAATACAGACAGACTAATGTCAAATAGTACAATAGTTAAGGATATTTAATCATTTGCATTTTAGATATACAGATCCTATAAACCACATTGATTGTGCTGGTCATGTTATTTTTCCCCAAAACTGTCAAAAATTTGATTAGACTTGATCTCATTTTCCAGTCCAATAGATTATGTTTTTGACAATTTTAAGCAACACTTAAGATGTCTTTCATGAAAACACTTTTCTCATTTTATAATATACAATAAGTCATATCACATTTATAATATGACTAGTCTAATGTAATAACCAGTTAAATGTGAATTGTGAAAAAGCCCAGTTTCCAACAAATACAATTCCAGTTTAGAAAATCAGAAATCAACTGGTTTTTATCTACCAACAGAACTATCAAATTCCTCCTTGTAGCCAACTTCAATAACCTGTCAATAAATATAATAATTTTTAAGCTTATATTCCTACAGTATTAAGTTAACAATCTTTTGTTAGTATTTCAGGTTGAATTAACCTTAAAGAAAAGTTTTTTTATCCATAATAAATTTTGTTTGTTCTTTTATCTTATGAAAATAAGGCCATGGAAATATTAGTCAGTACTTCACTCTACAGGGCTGGTGTAAAAATATCTCTCACAGTTCATGAAGCAGGCAGATCAACAAAAATATGTTGGTGTACAGCCAATAAAAACAGCAGGAAATGCATTTAGTGAAGACAAAGTACATTGTGTATGCATGCCAGTACACAGTAAATATTAGGTGACCTGGTTTCATACAAGCCATTGCTCGCAGATTTAAATAGAAAGGCAATATCATTGTCAATCACAATGCTGTATTGCAGAAGTGATTGAGGGGGTGAGAGAAAGCTACTAACTTAACCCTAATTACCTACAATTCTCTTTTATGTCAAATTTCTGCCAAGTAAACTTTCCCAAGTCTTGCTTTTGCATTTTTTGGTTTTAGCACTTTAGCGCCTCCCATCTTTGCCTTCTGCCCTTAGCCCTCTTATACAGCATAATTATGTTTACAACAGTATTGTTAATATTGTTTTATTATAAAAGTGAGTGATGCAGCTGCTACCAAAGATAATTAGATATCATTGAAGTTTATCTTGCAGGTTTTGAGGCATGCATGTAGCGATGTTTGCTTACCATGCGAAATGAACGTTTGGAAGTCGCATTGCCTAAAAGCATCTGCCAAATGTTTACATTGTAAATTTTAATCGCTGCACGTTTATCAGCCAGATTACAACAACTGTGTGGGGAATAGGGGATGATTGTGATGCTGTATATTATTATAGGGTCTATGTGGCGCTGCATATGTGAACTATTTTCACAATTATGTATTCTCATAAGATTTCTTAGCCATAATAAACGTACACCTGAAACTGATAGATTGTGCTAATTACCATTGCATTATACAAAACAGTAGGATAACTTTATTGACTTTTGCAGCCAGTATGGTATTTAATACCTGCAAATCCTCCACAAAACACATTAAAGATGTTCACAGTATAGCGGAATTTAAAAGAACGGTTTCTGAGTTAAATAAAGAAAAGCAAAGAATTCCAGGGAAAATGCAAAGTATAATTTCATACACTATACCTAAATAATGAATGTATCATACATTAATATTTATGCAGAGGTAACCAATCCTACATGTAGAACATACTTTATGTCAGACCAAACCACTTGATTAATCTCTCATTAAAAAGTTGATACTGTATTTCTTTATGCATTGCATATATGAATTTAAATGAATGTACAATGCATAGCCTAGCATTTTGCTGAAAATAAATATTAAATTGTCAGTTCATATGGGTGGGGCAGATCTGCAGAATCTGCACGGAAATGCCATGTTGCAAACAAGTTCATGTATTCGTGCCACAACATCCCGAGACAAAAATTCTCCAGCAGTTTATTTTTCCTTATCCTATTTATCCCTATCTGATTAAACATTACAGAAGCAATCAAGCTATAGCTAAACTAAGCTAACTTGTGGACAGTTTCTGAGTCAATTTAATTATAGGAAGAATACGTCCTGAAGGCTTGTCACTGTCAGTATGAGGCACAGCAATTACAGGAGTGGGGGGATGCTTTAAATTTCCTAAGATGGAGAAAAAAATCTGCTGCAGTAAGGCTGGCTTGGGGATGCATGCAAATCTAATGGATATTGCGGCCCATATAGACAAGAGAGCACTATTAAATCATTAAACATTGAATAGGCTCTGTCACTTTCTTCCTGAGCTACTGCCCCTGTTATTCTTTCAATGCTTTTATTTCCAAAGGTATTTGTTATTTGCAGTAGGAGACATTGCATTGTATCTCTCAATGGTAATAAAGTACCCTTACCATACATAGCCTAGGCCTACGCTTGAAAATATGACTTGCAAGGCTATTGGCAGTCATCAAGGAGGACCCAAATGGTTTTTATACTGTAGATGAGCTAAAATGTTTACTAGAATACTAGTTGCTGACTGCTTACAGTAATCATAACAAATATGCCCAAACTGATCCAATGTAGTCTATCTATTGTATGCATATAATTTTGTAATGTAACCAAATATGATAGGCCTAGTTCAACAGGAGAGTGGACATCAAAATCTGATGTAGCTTATTGGCAGGTGCACGTTGTGCTTCTCATGGTGTGTAATGAAACCATGGGTGGGTGAACTGTAACCCTCTTAAAATTAAACCTATAGTGAAAACACTAGGCTTTAGAACAATGTCAACATAGCTGTTACACCCAAACAGGCAAAGAAGACTGTCCTAAAATCCCTTAATGATTTTCACTCAGGTTTGGCCCAGGACAGCTGAGCTTAAAGGAACATTTACCGGCAGAAAAAAAGGATGGCCCACAATTCAACGTTTAAATGCATCTGTAACCATAGCTAAATCCTTAAAAGGTTGAAAATGATCAAATGTGTACTAAGAAGAGTCCATGGTTGTTTATAGGACCTGCCTGATATCCTTGCAATGTATTGAGTAGCCCATCATCTACCCATAAATAGAAACGAGATTTTTTACAACAGCATCTTGTTCCTCCATTTCCAACGTAACGTTATTCACCGCGTTGGATAAGCTACACATTGTCGTTTGCTTCGCACAGACAGCCATTTATTCAGTGATCATGCCAAATGTCTACAATAGACACAACCCATCACATTAAGGAGACGAATATTTTACTATTTTTGATTCTGTTTACAGTTGGGAAACCCAATTTGATCCCATGAATGAATAAAATAGCAAGATGTCGCGGAACTACGTATAGGGCTAGACTACTGGATATTACTTTCAGGTCTCAATACAATAACGCTACATTGACGATGCGCGCTCCAAATGCTGCTGCTAAATACTGCGCGAAATTAATAACCCGCGCCACGAAAAATATGGTTTTATGTGCAAATTCATATAGTTATGTTCCTTGTTGAAGCATCCTATGTCAAATGAAGGTTAGGCTATTCTTTCCTTATTACATTAAACAAATATCGTCCGACAACATACCGCTGATGTTATTGTAAATTCAACAACAACTTTATAATATGCGGATTGAAAATACAGGCATCTTCTTACCGTTTAATGTCAATTTTAATTGTAGTTTCTATTGCTTCGATGCAGCGCTTCGTCTTGCACCTGCAGAAGCACGAACGTCACTTGATTACAAGAGGCGGGCTTCCGATGCAGTGGGGGGGTTGATTGACACATTAGAACACTAACCCTGACTACGCTCTCACCCAAATCTTAAAATATTCATTACGTACTAAACCAAGCGTCGTTCATTATTCATTCAGCCATCTGAGCTTCTCTATCTTTTATGAGGAAAGCAGTCGTTTAAAATACTTAATAAACTGACTACCATGTGTTTGATTGTAGGATTTTTTTTTTGTATGACCATGTGTTTGATTGTTTGATTTAATGATTGTAGCGTTGTAACAATATGTCGTTCTCGCAATATCTTAATATCTAGCCAGATAACAGACAACTGAACGTATGTTATCATAGTCTAAACAACACAGCATGGTGTTTAAATAGTTAAGGGAATATTATAACTAAATATGGCAACAATAAACGCGTTGTTATTGTTATTATAATGGTTAGCCAATGATAACGATAAGCACGAAGAAGAGTCACGTTAATGGTAATAATAATATTAATAATAATAGCTATTAGTTATTATTATTATTATTAGCTTATTATTAGGTTAGTAGCCTAGTCGGCTAGGTAACGAAACCGATTGGAGAAATGATGTGCTTGTGAATCAGCCTGAACAGAATATGCTGAAGCTACAGCCTAATATCATTATTTTCCTTATCTACATTGTTTGGTTGCTTTTTTTAAATCATAGTAGCCTACTCGTCTTTCCAATATTGACATAATATTACTAATTGGATGTGTATTAAACTCGTCGATATCAATATAGACGTCAATATACTGCCAAACTCGTATCGTCCGCGCAATGGTTAATTGGTGTAGGCTTCTTTATATCAAAGTATAATTTTTATCAAAGTAATCATAGTGGATAGCCTAAAAATAACTAACACACCATAGTATCCTATAGTTGTACTGGTTGCTTAAACTGACATTTAATTCACCGTGAAGAAAATATATGCTATTGTAAAAATGTGAAGTGTAGGCCTAAGTATTTCTGCTTCAGATTGCAGGTTTGTCTGGGAAGATTAATAAGGATCTTTAAATTCCAATAAACAGAGAGACCAATGACAAGGGTCTTTGGGACTGTAAATTAATTGGAGCTCAGGTGGCACTTAGGTAAGATGAAATTCACTTAAATAATTTCACACCTTATTTAAAGAAGAAACACAGCCATTCACGAGAGTCTTTTAAAAACAGTAAACACCATGCTTTCTCGATCGTTTGTTGCAGCACAATGGTCTCCTCTGGTGCTCTGTTGAGACTTCTGCTGGCTCCAGGCAGTTCAGGGAGAGGGAGAGGGAGAGGGAGGGAGAGAGGGAGAGGGAGAGAGAGAGAGAGAGAGAGAGAGAGAGAGAGAGAGAGAGAGAGAGAGAGAGAGAGAGAGAGGCAAGATTAAAGTGCAGTAGCCTATGTTGCTGGAAAAACGGGAATTGTTTGAGAGGTGTGTTGCACAATAAATTTGTAATGAAGACATAGTGTTTATGTACCGCTATCAATCCAAATGTGCCTGCAGGTTATGCTTAAGCAGGTTTCAGAGATTCATTTGACCTTTCGTTATACAATTCATTAACTTTCTCTATAAAGGTTGGATAGGCAAAGGACCCTGTGACCCCTGCATATAATGAAACATCCCTTTCTCTTTCAAGAGAAAGGCTCAGAGAGAGGCTCTGAATATTATCACAGCTGGTGTCAAGGACGACAGAGCGCAGGCAACCACCACCACTGTAACCATGATGTAACTTTACTGGGTGAAATGTTGAGTAGTTTCAGTAATGCACACATTACTGGACAGGACAAGCTGGGAAAGTAAGCTAGGCTCTGCTTTTATGTGAGGCGAAAAACACAACATCGTCCTGTAGTTCCCTTCATGTTCTGGACAGGGAATGAAGGCGACTACAGGACATCACTTAAGACATCCTCACCCAGCAGCATGGAGCACCAGGAGAGGATTCTGAATGGGTGTGTCCTGTCGTGTCCAGTGGCGAAGGCAGGTGCAATGTCTATCAGGCTCATGCATAAGCACCGACACGGTCATGGCTGTGGAGACAGTTTCTGAGGCAGTTTTGTTTGCATCAAACAAAGGAAACAAGCCTTTGTAATATCACCTTGTAAAGAAAGAGTGGTTTGTATCTAACAAAAATGTTTAATTTTGTCATCATCGCATTTTCTCCCCTTTCCCGAAATGACCATAAAGGATGCCCGCCATTTCATTTTTCAACACAATAGTACCAATATCATATTTTACATCAATTGTACTGGTAATATAAAATGGTACATCTGGTTAGTCCAAAAACTGTCCAAAAACAGAATATTGTTTTGACTCAAAGGTGATGCCATGAACTTGTCCATACTGCTGGCGCTTGTTGGGCAGACCCATAATGCCATTATAGACATTGACTGTTTTTGCTTAATGTACTTCCACAGCCTCTCAAACTGAACTTTGTTATTTCTGAAAAATTTAATCTAACTGGCAAATAGAGTATCTGCAACTAATAATTACATTTTAGATACATTTGGTTGCAGATGTTTTTACCAGTTATATCTTTATGCTGTAAACTCATGTATTCCATTTTAAGCACCAGAGTAATGTAATGTAATGTAATGTTAAGCACCAGAGGGCAAATACAATGCAAATGACCTTAATGTACACCACTATGCCTGAAATAACATCCAAAATTCAAGGAACATGACCCTTCTTTCCTTTAATGGCATAGACAGGTACAATCCTCATCTAAATTGGGAACTACAAATCAGTAGTAAAGGTTGTTTGGATTGTCAAGACTGCAGCACAAGTCAGACCAGAACAGAGACAACAACAAAGCTTAACATCACAATGGACAGGTTCCTATATCATTTATTAGTATTTCTTTCTCTAGTACAACCTGAATTATGGAGTCTTTTTGGCTTTTTCAATGGTAAACAAAATGGAACAAACAAACATGTCGGAGTGGCTAAAATATGTTCCGTTTCTTTTCTTGGAAGGTACACTTGAATTCTTAGGCTCCAAGACACAAAAAAATTAAAGTCCTTGTACAGTACTTCATTTCTGACAGATACGCACAAAGAATAAATAACAAATATTACACAATGTAAAATAATAAGAAAGAAGAACCAAAAATGAATGGCATACTATGGCATGGTATCGTTTCAAAGCTGAGCGAATGAGAGACAAACACACGTGGCTAGAGGCCTGACTGTCAGCACTTGCACACGGTATGGCACTGGGGATCCTGCAGTTAGTACCCTCTATAGGGTCAAGTTTCTCTTCAATGAAATTTAAGGCTCTGAAATTTCAGATGTTTGAGTATTCATTACAGAACAGCTGACTGGATGGAATACTGCTCCACAAGTGCACTGGCAAATTTTCCTTATTCAGAAGAAAACGTCAGTTGCCGCTAAGGTTATAATTGTGAATAAATACAACAGATATTATGAATAAATACAACACATGTACTATGTAGTATTTACATGAATAATTAAATGTAGTGTACATTTAAATCCTTCCGTTAGACAGTGGTCCTACCCTATCTATGTCTGAAATGGAAACAATACAGAAGCTGTAATGATAAGAACACTCAGGGCAGTATATACACATATAAAGCAACTTTAGCATTAACAGTTGTGTTCAAGGATCTGAAGTACACGCCATAAAGGGTTTTTGCTTCAGACTTAGAACTGAAGTCATGACACCAAGCCATACTGTAGTCACCTTAACGTAATATTTGTAAAAAGTTTCTTTATTATTTGCAATAATTTATGTTTTTTTTACTTTAAAAAAAAAAATACTTTTTAACAAGTCATTATTTGTTTATTAGCATTATGTGCAATTTATCAGTAGCTCACAGTGATTGTTGACTGTGCTCTTCTCATTGGGGCAGATGACCAGCATGAATTACAAACACTAATATCAATAAATATTTCAATCATGTGCTTTTGAGAGAGAGAGTGTGTGTGCGCTTTGGAAACATGTGTACATGTGCATGTGTGTATATAAGTACATATCCGGTTTAGAGATGTGTGTGTGTGTGTGTGTGTGTGTGTGTGTGTGTGTGTGTCTATATCACAGGGAGTAAATAGGGATACAATAATAAAAATGTAACCATCGATGGAAATTAGCCTGTGGCCAATGGAAATTACAGTACGTGTTGCGTCATGCTTGCTTGGCACTTACATTGTCATTGGCTATGTCCCTGTGAAGAGCAGGACAGTAATCAATAATGCTAAAAGAAAAAAAAGGTCTGGCACAGAGGTTGTCTTGTAGTTCAACATACACAATTAATCTGAACTCAATCAGATTGAATAACCTTGAAGCAAAACAGCAGGTTAGTTGGGACTCAACAGCACCCCTCAGTCAGTTGGCCTGTAAATGAATGTGGTCTGGCTCAAGCCCTTTGAAGCTGGATGGTTTCTGTGGCTAAGTTGGTAAAGTGCTGTAGTGGAGGCAGCCTGATAACATGTCGACAAAAATCAAGAACACACAAATGTGTGGACAAAAATAATTAGAATGAAAATCGAATCAAATTAAAAATCTGACAAGAAAATGAGAAGGTGTCACATAAAAACAATACAAAAAATGAGTGTAAGTGGTGTTTCTAAGTCTAAAATTATTTGTTTTGGGTACCCCAGAACCTGGACCACAGTAGACCATACATATTTGGGGAAATACTATGAATGTCATAATATTTCAGCTATACAGTCCCCGTTCTATATGTATATATATATATATATATATATCCAGCACCCAACCATATATTGATTACCATTTCTAATTGCTTTAGTTCCCAAACTATGGGTGAAGTTCAAAAATGGTACAGCGGAGGGCGCCAGACACACAGAAATAATTAACCTCAAATCCGATCCTTTTTCAAGACCGCTTTTGAAAACTCACAGAGCCTTGTAAGAAGTGGTCAAGACTCAAGAGACAGGCTAGCTATGGGGGTACCCAAGTCCTTGCTACATTAAAACATTATTCTCTTCATCCCCTGAGGTTAATGTCATGGTTTTCTCTCTAATCAGGTACATATTTGGTGAAGCTGCAGCCACAGCTTACTGATCACTCTTAAATTGTTTTAAGATACGAAACAAAGAAATAAAATAGTGAATTAATTTTAAGTCAAATAAAATTCTTCAATTAACAGTTTTGGTACAAAAGTTCCAGGACCCTGTATAGTGAATATATTTCATCCTCTTCTTCTGCCAAGCATCATATAGAGTCATTCCAAGGAAGACTGTTTTCAGTAGAATTCCTCGCTCTGTCAGTAGACCTTAGTGTGGCCGGTTTGCCAGCAGTTATGTTCAGGAACTGCACAATCCCACAGCCAAATACAGCAGTCTGTGTCTAAGACACTTAACCCAACAATAACATGAAAGGAGGGGGGAAAGGCGTATCTGGCAAAAAAACTGAAGCATTCATTCTTGTTCTACAAGATCAAAAAACAAACAAAAAAAACTCTGGGCTTATTTCAGAGGCATCTCCAGTGTAAGGCGACAGTAGTCTGAGTACAGATTTGCTGGAAGCACACCCTCTCCACCACTGTGCTCCTCTGTGCTACTGCTCAGCCCAACACACACACACACACACACACACACACACACACATGCACACACACACTGGGAGGGAGGGAGGAGAAACAAACACACACGGAGAGACAGGGGCGTGAGTCCGGTGTTATGTGCCTTGCTGTAAAAATGACACGCCATTCCCTTCTTGGTCGAGTTCTCTGTCCTCAGTCTCACCCTCTGGGGCGTTGTCTGCCTCGGGGGGCAACGTCCTGTGGTGGGGGCTCCTCACCACCATGCTGGCCAGGCTCAGGGCGTGACCTACGTGGGGGGACGCGGATCTGGCTTTGTCATCTGCAGAAGTTCTGGAGGGCTCCCCCACACCGGGCGACAGCTGCTCGTCCTCGGGCGGGCTCTCGGTGTCTGATTCGCCCTCCTCCTCCTCCAGAGTGAGCTCAAACTGGAACTTGTCTCCTCCTGATGCGCCACTGGGCCCTCCCCCTCCCACACTCCCTGCACCGCCCTCCTTGTCCTGGTCCTCAGGAGTGGGAGAGGGGCTGTGGGGGATCATGCTCTGGTACCATTCCCGGTTGTCCTCCAGGGTGTCCAGGATCTCTTGGGCATCCGGGTGAACCAGATCTGCCCAGGTCTCCCACAGTGGGTGGACAATGTAGTCAATGAATCCAACCTAGTGGAGGAGGAATAGAGATCTCAATGATCTGATTGCCGATGCTTTTCCTCACTCTGACTCCATACCAGTCTGTGCCTTGTTAACAGAACTGTGCTCTACTCTACTGACCTGGGTCTTCTCGACAGAGGCGTTCTGTTTGTCACACATGGGGCTGATCTCCATTCCCTTGTCCCTCTCACGATCTCCCTGGGTGAAGAACTCCCCCATGATGCGGTCGGTCCACTGCCGATAAAGCTCCAGTGGCTTTGTGGGGTTGCTTAGATCAGCACAATGCACCATGTTCTGGAGGACCTGGAAACAAGGCAAGAGATCTGTGTGCATACAGCTCCAGCAATGATACTGACCAGCCTGATGACCGCTGCTAGTCACATTCCTACAACAATAAGGATTTTACAAGTGATCTGAGAGAGCCAACGCATTTGTGGACATTTGACCACACTGTTTTAACGCAGTGTGCTCTCACCTGGATGCGGTCAGAGTAGTTGTCCAGCAGGAGCACCCCTAGACTGGTCACCTTCTTGGTCTCCACCATGGTCTTCAGATCTGCCAGCAGGTTCATGTGTTTGGACATGTCTGTGGCCAAAACCTGCAAAAAAAGAAAAACAGTAATAGTTTGCAGTGCTCATTTCTCCTTCCTTCCATTAATGACCTGTAGACCAAAGACCTGACCATGAGATAATGCAGTCTCTTTACTGTATTCAATTTATCATGACCAAACAAGGACTTCAGCTTAATTTTCCCATGCACCAATCTAATCGGGATATTGGTTCAATTACTAAAGTCCATGTGACAAATCTAAAAAAGCAGCAGCAAGACATCTAGACCAATTGACTAAGAGCTAAAGAATAACTACTGGTCATTTTTTCCCCACATCTTTCTCTCACAGAGTGGAATATGAGCCCCTGACCCACAGTCCACCGTCTCCCTCACCATGTCGATGACCATCTTGCGCATTGACTGCCTCTGCTTCTTGCCCAGGTTCTGGAAGATGTCACAGTTCTCCTCCTGCAACAGCTTGAAACCCACAGCAAGGTGGTGGTTCTCCAGCACAGAGGCATCATTGTACATCAATGCCAGCTCGGAGTCTGAACACCAAAAGACAGGAACACACGTCAGTGAACGAGCCCATGGACTCGGGGCTTGATTGGTGTGCTTTTCACAAGTCTTAAATAGCTTTTTTAAATTTAAGTAAAGACAAAGATTTCCATACAGCAACTATCAAAGGGTGCACTAATCTCAGTTCATGGGATCCCCAAAGATAGTTCTAGATTAGAGAAGCATACAACTGCAAACAGACAGGTGTGTTCAAAAAGGTCGCCTCATCCATAGTAGTTTTGTCCATGCATGTGAAATCCTTAACCACAACTCAACTCAACCCCAATCCAAACTGTAACTGGATTTTTACTGACAAGCGAGATGGATGTTATATCGCTGGGCAGTAGTTGCATGAGGTTGCCCCTGCAGTCTGTAGTAAGCCATATGAATAAGCAAGAACTCTCGGCGATCCACTCGATTTTTCAAATCGAATCTCTCCATCCCATCTGTTACACTGGCCAGTGTCCTGGAGAAGAGACGGTGAGCAGAGGAAGACTTACTAGTGTTGATGAGAAACTGGTTTGAGACGCCCGGGTGGTCTACATCGTGTATGGCACTGGCAAACAGAGCCGCCAGGATTTCGAGGTCAGTGAAGACAGCCTAGGGGAGAGCGTTAAAAAAATGAGCAGTCCAGCAAAGAAATAAAAGTACTACGTAAAAAAATCTGCCCTTTTACTCTCTGCTCAAACTCACCTCCAGAGCAGGGGTGGACAGGAGGACATGGGTGGACTGCACCACATCAGCGGCATGGATGTTGTTGTGGTAGGCCACGTCAGCGTGGTAGTGGTCCTCCAGCGTCATCATGAAGGTGATGAATGTGTCTGCGGGGATCTTGAAGGACTTAAGGAGGTCTCTTTCCTGTGGAAGAACAGGGCAGTTACCAGTAAACAAGTGCATCATCTTTACCATTGCCATCATCATTACTAATAACACAAAGATTACTACCATCTTCACCGTCATAACTGTCCAATCACATAACATGTTTTTTTTGTACAGTAGTAAAGAGAATGCTAGTAATTAAATTGAATTATGCTATTACAAACCCCAATTCCAAAAAAGTTGGGACAGTATGCAAAATGCAAATAAAAGCATTTTTATTTCTTTCATCACATTCCAGTGGGTCAGAAGTTTACATACACTCTGTTAGTATTTGGTAGCATTGCCTTTAAATTGTTTAACTTGGGTCAAACGTTTCGGGTAGCTTTCCATAAGCTTCTCACAATAAGTTGCTGGAATTTTGGCCCATTCCTCCTGACAGAACTGGTGTAACTGAGTCAGGTTTGTAGGCCTCCTTGCTCGCACATGCTTTTTCAGTTCTGCCCACAAATTTACGATTGGATTGAGGTCAGGACTTTGTGATGGCCACTCCAATACCTTGACTTTGTTGTCCTTAAGCCATTTTGCCACAACTTTGGAAGTATGCTTTGTTCATTGTCCATTTGGAAGAGCCATTTGCGACCAAGCTTTAACTTCCTGGCTGATGTTTTGAGATGTTGCTTCAATATATCTACATAATTTTCATTCTTCATGATGCCATCTATTTTATGAAGTGCACCAGTCCCTCCCTTTTTAGACATTTCTCTAAAAAGTAAGATCTTTGTCCCCATGTGCAGTTGCAAACTAGTCTGGCTTTTTTTATGGCGGTTTTGGAGTAGTGGCTTCTTCCTTGCTGAGCAGCCTTTCAGGTCACGTTGATATCGGACTCGTTTTACTGTGGATATAGATACACTGCCTGGCCAAAAAAAAAGTCACACACTCTAATATTTTGTTGGACCGCCTTTAGCTTTGATTACAGCGTGCATTCATCATGGAATTGTTTCGACAACCTTATGCAAGGTCACAGCATTTATTTCCGTCCAGAGTTGCATTAGTTTTTGGCCAAGATCTTGTATTGACGACTGGAGAGTCAAACCACTCCGTAAATTCTTCTCCAGCACATCCCAAAGACTTTCATTGGGGTTAAGGTCAGGACTCTGGTGGCCAATTCATGTGTGAAAATGATTCCTCATGCTCCCTGAACCATTCTTTCACAATTTGAGCCCAATGATTCTTGGCATTGTTGTCCTGGAATATGGCCATTGATGGGATAACCTGGTCATTCAGTACATTCAAGTACTCAGCTGACTTCATTTTATTGCTGCATAATGTTGCTGAGCCTTGACCTGACCAATTGAAGCAACCCCAGATTATAACACTGTCTCCAGAGGCTTGTACAGTGGGCACTATGCATGATGGGTGCAACGGCGACTTTCTTTTTGGCCAGGCAGTGTACTTTTGTACCTGTTCCCTCCAGCATCTTCACAAGGTCCTTTGCTGTTGTTCTGGGATTGATTTGCACTTTTGGCACCAAAGCATATTAATCTCTAGGAGACAGAATGCATCTCTTTCCTGAGTGGTATGACAGCTGCGTGGTCCCATGGTGTTTATACTTGCGCACTATTGTTTGTACAGACGAATGTGGTACCTTCATGCGTTTGGATTTCTCCCAAGGACGAACCAGACTTGTGGAGGTCCACAATTTTCTTTCTGAGGTCTTGGCTGATTTCTTTAGATTTTCCCATGTCAAGCAAAGAGGCACTGAGTTTGAAGGTAGGCCTTAAAATACATCCACCAGTACACCTCCTATTGACTCAAATAATGTAAATTAGCCTATCAGAAGTTTCTAAAGCCATGACCATAATTTTCTGGAATTTTCCAAGCTGTTTAAAGGCACAGTCAACTTAATGTATGTAAACTTTTGACCCACTGGAATTGTGAAATAGTGAATTAAAAGTGAAATAATCTGTCTGTAAACAATTGTTGTAAAAATTAAAAATTAAGTCGATGTCCTAACTGACTTGCCAACACTATAGTTTGCTAACATGAAATCTGTTGAGTGGTTAAAAATGAGTTTTAATGACTTCAACCTAAGTGTATGTAAACTTCTGACTTCAACTGTATTTAATTGAAAACAGTACAAAGAAGATATATTTAATGTTTTACCTTATCAACTTTATTGATTTTTGTAAATATACGCTAATTCCGAATGCCTCCAACACGTGCCTGCAACATGTTCCAAAAAAGTTGGGAAACGAGCAAAAAAAAGACTGGGAAGGTTCTGGAATATTAAAAAAAACACCTGTTTGGAACATTCCACAGGTAAAAAGGTGAATAGGTAACAGGTGATGCTATCATGACTGGGTATAAAAGGAGCATCCACGAAGGCTCTGGCATTTACGAGCAAGGATGAGTCGCGGTTCGCCACTTTGCAAAAAACTGCATGAGCGAATAGTCCAACAGTTTAAGAACAATGTTTCTCAATGCACAATTGCAACAAATTTAGGGATTTCACCATCTACAGTCCATAATATTATGAAAAGATTCAGAGAATCTGGAGAAATCTCTATGCGTAAAGGGCAAGGCCAAAAACCAATATTGAATGCCTGTGACCTTCGAACCCTCAGACGGCACTGCATTAAAAACTGACATGCTTCTGTAATGAATATAACCACATGGGCTCGGGAATACTTTGGAAAACCGTTGTCAGTAAACACAGTTTATGTAAACACGCTGCATCTACAAATGCAAGTTAAGACTCTACTATGCAAAGCGTAAGCCATATATCAACAACATCCAGAAACGCCGCTGACTTCTCTGGGCTTGAGCTCATCTGAGATGGACTGACGCAAAGCAGAAACGTGTGCTGTTGTCTGACGAGTCCACCTTTCAACTTGTTTTTGGAACTAATAAACATTGTGTTCTCCGGGCCAAAGAGGAAAAGGACCATCCCAGCATCTGTCATGGTATGGGGTGTGTTAGTGCCCATGGTATGGGTAACTTGCACATCTGTGAAGGCACCATTAACGCTGAAGGGCACATATGCATTTTGGAGCAACATATGCTGCCATCTAAACAACATCTTTTTCAGGGACGTCCTTGCTTATTTCAGCAAGACAATGCCAAGCCACATTCTGCACGTGTTACAACAGCGGGGCTTCGTAGTCAGAGAGTGCGGGTGCTAGACTGGCCTGCCTGCAGTCCAGTTCTGTCTCCCACTGAAAACGTGTGGCGCATTAAGAAGCGCAAAATACGACAACAGGAGACCCTGGACTGTTGAGCAGCTGAAGTCTTATATCAAGCAAGAATGGGACAAAATTAAACTTTCAAAACTACAACAGTGTCCTCAGTTCCCAAAAGATTACTGAGTGTTGTTAAAAGGAAAGGTGATGTAACACAGTGGTAAACATGCCCCTGTCACAACTTTTTTTGGGACGTGTTGCAGGCATCAAATTTAGAATGAGCATATATTTACAAAAAACAATAAAGTTGATTAGTTAAAACATTAAATATCTTTTCAATTGAATACAGGTCAAAAACGACTTGCAAATCATTGCTTTCTGTTTTTATTTACATTATACACTGTCCCAACTTTTTTGGAATTTGGGTTTGTAATTAAATGCTATTAATTAAAGACAGCTCATAACAAATCTAGGAACAGCAGTTGTACAAAGTCTCAGTTAGGTTTCAGTGAGGACTAAATACTTTATCCACTTGTAAAGAGTTCTTACCTGAAAAATGGAGTACATTACTACCGTCAACGGGCGGTTCCCAGAATATTCTGATATCTTGAAAACATCAAGACCCCAACGATTGATATCTTCAAATTCCTGGAATCAAAACCATTCAATCACAATGAGGAAAACAGATAGAAAAATCCCTCTTACAGAAAAGATATCTAATTTGCCAGAGTGTGTCTTCTTAAAATAAATTGTGGTTTGTGTACACATCCGGGCTCACAGGGGCCCTACCCACCTTGGCCAGAGGACCCTCCTGTTCAGTGGTGACCCCGAAGCGTGGGATGCTGGTGGAGGCCAGGCTGGGGCTGTGGGCCAGCTTCTTCACTCCGCTGATCTGGGACATGGGCCGCTTCTTCTTATCCTTCTCCTTGGGGGGCTGGGACATGATCTCCACATCATGCTGCTTCTCTGCACCACACACGCAAAGAGTACATTTTATATATTTACTGCCACCGCACCCCGATTATGCCAATAGGCTTCAGAACGAAATGTAGTTCACCTGCCCCCCCCTTCCCACCCAAAAAAAAACATATATCTGTGTGTTGTTCAGTATCATTGTGTCTCCCTGAGGGCAAGAATCCCAGAGATTTGCATACAGGTTTCACATACTGTACTGCAAGCGCTAGCTGAACATTACGGTGTTTTCGGAAATTTCAGAGGGAACACTCAGCGTACAGCAGATCACACTCAAGTAGCAAATGTCCAGTTTACATTGTAGAATCTTGGGAATTATATCACAACTCGCTCCATTCTCGAACTACTTCATAAAAACTTGACGCAAGAAGCATCGCTTGACATCTGCGACCAACTCACGGGTTACTACGCCCTCCCAGAATGTGCGTCACAAAAAAGAAGACGGAACAGACTCGATCGAGATACTGCAAGTTATTAGAAATTATACAGGACACACCAGTCTTTAGACAGAAAGGAAGTCTCACCTACACGTACTTCACATGTTCCCTCTTTCTGTCACCCAATGCCGAAGCGCTCATTGTCGGAGCAAATGACAAAACAAAATGAACGATCCTAAATGTACAAATATCAGCGGGGTTCATCTTCTCTCCATCTGTACCCATTTTGGTGAAGCTCCATTCCGCTACAATATTAGTTAAACACAGAGTATTGACGCAATAGCAGTCTAATAATATTACTGTCCCCATGGCAACAACAGACAATGTGTCGTGGAATGTTGGTTATTCCTTTAAGACTATGGTACTGTCCCTCACTTTCAACTCTGAAGCATATGCTCACACACTTGCTCACATACGTATATGCTCAAATATGCACATGCAAACACACACCTATACCTTTATAAATCCTCTTGTACAAATATATGAGGATCTATAAGCACGCTCAAAGGTGTGTGACTTTCTTACAAATATATAAATCTAAAAATATAAATCAACAACACATTCTCAAACAAATTCATATATACATATGCACATGCAAAAAAGACACAGAGCTTGATTTACTAAGACCAATGATTGGTCATGGTATTTGCTTGGCACCAATCATTGGTTGTGTTATTCGTGTTTAAAAGGTTTTGCACATGCTAAAGGTCTTAGTAAATAAAGCCCACGGAGTATAAACTTTGGGTAAGAGTAAGAAGTGGGTTCACAGTCATAGTCATGAGTACTCGTAGTCATAAAATAGCGCTTGTGCAAATTTATGTTTACGACAGATACCAATGCTTAACCTTCAAAATAATTTTTAAAAGGTTTAAAATCTTTTCAGTCCATCTTTAAATCTATCCTTATTGTGAATCACTTTAATGTTTGTCTGAATAATTTCAAGTTTATCTTTAGAAAGATGGCCCCCTTCATTTGACCGGCATTGTCACCTACCTAAAAACGTGTTGGAAATGAACTCTGACACCTGGTTCCCAGACCGACTAGTTTCTGACAGCTGGGTGAGCTCCCGATTCAGCATCCTTTTAAACTGGGGGTCAAACACAAAACACATAAAAGATGAGTCTACACACCCACACACGCTGCAAAAACCAAATCTTATCAAGTATTTTAATCTTACATTTAGACTTTAGAATCTTATTTGTGTTACTTTTTTGCTAAACAAGACAAAAAAATTGCCAGTGAGGTGAGATACTCATTTGAAGATTTGCCAATCATTTGAAGATTTGCCTTAAAACAAGATAATATTTTCCAGTTTAGAGAAAAAAATACAATTAAAAGTCTCATTACAAGACTAAAACACTTGTTAAGGCAGACATTTTTTGCAGTGCACATGGTATTTAAATTAACATCCGTATTCTGAAATCAGGTTTAGTGCCAAAAGACGGACAAATCCAGAGCTGTAAACATCTTCACATCATTCCATTTCTCCACAAATACAAATCAATGGCACTTTGTTTTTGGCTTTAGGTTCCTTCATGAACAGAAAGTTTCTAGTGGTAAAATGTCATAACTGTGTGAGTCAGACAGTCAGTAAGGGAACCCTGGATTGGCGTTTTATCATGCAATGATGTTCATATGTGCTGTATATACACCGATACGCCAGTCATATCTAAATTATAATAATAAACTGAAATTTCTTTGTTTATATTCTTTCATATACAACACATAAACTACCGCTCAATAATCCCATTAACGTTGTAGTGGAAAAAAAATTATATTGAATATAAAAATGAGTATAAACACTTAAAACAATGTTATTAAAGGGAAATGTAGAAATCTCCACATCCACACTCTGAACTGCAACACGCTAAGTATAGAGGTAAAGTGAGGCAAAGTGTCATGTTGTTGAAGTGGGTAAAACCGCTGTGAGGCACATCCTGTACACGGCTCTTCATTCACTCTTTACCATCACACTGCCACTCAGAGCAGCTACAGGCATCTGGGAGCAATGCGCGCTCTCTTAGAGGGGGGACGGTCTTTCATCTGTGCAGCGGCTGTTATGTAATCATACACGTGGGTACAAAATAAAACTCTAATGAGACAGCGTGGCGACACATGCGCGCGCGCCTGCATGATAACAGGCATGGTCGTTTCCAAAACCTCTCTGCAGTAAAAACAACATTCAAACAAACACGAAACCCCAGCTTCCCCCCTCCACATCAGAACAGAACCAATTTTGCTTAATTACTGACATCTCCAGCAGTCTGACTTAAAAGACTGCAGCTGGACTAAAAGTCATGCAAGAGCTCACGGTCTGCAGACACAAAGCACGCGGCATTTCAATTCTGTAAAGTCTCCCAATAGGGAAACGCGACGCTGCACGCCCTCTGTTGAGGAGCGGTATCCACGTGCAGTGAGTTCTCTTACCTGAATGAAAGTCCACGACACAGAAACCAAGTGGTTGACTTGGGGCATTTCAGCGCGGGAAGACGTGCGCGGGGAAAGCGCAAACGAGGAAGCTGTGTGCACCTGTCCCGGCTGCCTGAGCTCCAGAGCCCCACTGCGGTCGGACGGTCCGCTCGGAGGGAAGGGGGCGCTTAACCGAAGACCAGGTGTCCCAGCAGCCACGGACTGAGACGGAGCGAGCGCCTTCGCAGGGAGGGGGGCAGGGGCGTGCGTCCGGCTGAATGGACCGCACGGGATGCATGACTGACTCGCGATCTCACTTCTCTCCTTCCCGTAGCGCTCGCTCTCGAGTAAGCCGAGGGAGACCGAGAGAAAGAGGTTCTCTCCAGTTCAATCCCTCCCCCCCCACCCCCCTTCCCACTACGCATCTACTCTTGAACTACCCACATGTGGGATAACCCCTCGTCCAATCAGCGGCTCTCAGCAACAGAGGCTGGGAAGACTGGAGGGAGCTGATTGGTGGCGGAGTGGGCTTGCAGGAGCTGGATGAGAGGGGGTGGGGGGATACACAGTGTGCATAGAGTGTGAACCGCGAGGATGAAACGATCAATAGCCTGCTTAACTCTTGCAATGGGACGATCCATTCATGCGTGTGTGCGCCTGAGAGAGCGAGGAGCTGTGTGAAAGGGGGCGTGTGAAGAAACGACAGACTCCTGGAAGCCAGAGCAAAGCGCTGAGGATGAACGCTTGTTTCAGCACCGCTGAAATACTGCAGTGTGAAAACAACAGCGCACACTTCATTTTAAACAAGGGCATGGATCAAGCGCTTCCATCATAACGCAACAGCTGACAATCTCTTCCCTCCAAAACACAACACATGCGCGGAGCGACACTGGCGTACTTTTCAAGACAGGAGGTCAACCTCCAGGTGCACCACAGCAATACTATTGCGCTCCTGAGCAACGTACTAATTGTATTAACAGTTTGTAGAATGTGTAAGCACACTATAGCTTCACCGATGAAGGAGGTATGCTGAAAAATTTCAGCCTTTTCTCAGTTTTCATTGTCGATCGTAGATCTTATGTGATCGTAGTTAAACTCTTTTGATTTCGGCACCTATGCTTGAGGCTCAAATAAGAGCAAATTCGATCTAAAATGTCAAAAGCCCCAACAAATGATTAAAAATGAAGAAAGCATGTGCTGTGTTGAGAATGTAATAATGTGACAAGAATGAAGTCTGTCTTTGCGCCCATTTAAATGGAGTAATGGTGTAGACGCTAAATGAGATGTTTTTGTGCTTTCATGGACGGTGTTGTGGTCTGAACCTCCCGTGATGAGCTCCTGAGACATCTCCCATCCGCCTCTAAGGGGAGGGGAACCCACGACGGACAGCAGCGTGCGTGTGTGCCTGCGCGTGTGTGTACATGTGCATGTGCGTGTGTGGGTGCCCGCGCGCGTGTTCTCTGCACATGACTGTAGCGTGAAGCGGTTCCGCAGCCCGAGAGGAGAGCCAATGGTGGAACCCCACAAGCGGAGAGCTGCAGCGTGGGTGGGGGATGGGGTTAGCTCGCTGTAGTCTGAACGTGACATCACATCCACAGCCCCGCGCTCATTCACATTTTCCGGCACACGACAGGGGAGGAGGAGGGAGGTGGTGCAGCGGAGCATGTTGCGAAAAAACGGCTTCATTCAAAAATAGCGAGAAGTTTTCCATTGAAGAAGAAAAGGCGCCTGGGACTCCTGCTTCAGACTGACTGAAAAACGACGGTAACGAAGGCCTGTTTGGCTTTAATGTTGGTGCGCTCTGCATTAAAAACAGTCATTAACAGGAGGCTTGCTCACAGTTCTCACAGATGGTTTTTTAAAGATATTTCCACAACCTCCTCGCATGTAACTCGCATACGGCAGTGATTTACCTGACGAACATACAGTGAAACAGAAAACATTTAGGGAGCTCGACATGACGCCGCTGTACTCTTGAGCAAGGCACTTAACCTAAATTGCTGCAGTAAAGCAAAGCATGTAAGCTATGTAAGTCCCTCTGGATAATACCATCTGCTAAATGGCTTAAAAAAAACAAAAATTACAGATGTCCCGAATGAAAGTATCGTGGGACACGAGTGACGTCCTGCGGAAATTGGATTGCGCCCAGAACTATGTGAGCATTGTCCTGGGAGCTGCACTGCGTTGTACCTCCGTCACCTAATTACATTAATTACCTTTCTGACTGAATGAGGTTAACCCTATTCCGTGCCGCTGAGAATTCAGACGCAGAAGGGGTTTGTGGACACGCACGGATCTGCAGCCCCGGGTGGATGGGCTGGGGAGGGAGGCAGTGGCCTTGGCGCTCTGGGCCCGGCGAGGGGTACACTTTCCACGCATGAGGTGCAGCGTCTGCAGCAAGGGGCCTAAACCGGGCTTCGTTGTTGAAGCTCACATCCTGGTGTTGTTGAGAGAGCTGCTCTCAGGCTCCAGTATAGGTCTTTCAGGCCCGTTTTTTCAATGTCAATGGTACCAAATGCGGTGAAAATACCATGTCGATACATTTTTCCCACGAGAACACGTAGTAGCAAGAGTTGCTTTTCCTTCGTCTAATGTCTCCCCATGTGATGTGCCGATTTGTTAAGTTATTGTGTGGTTTAGACAACATTTTAATATTTTGTGGATCAATCCGGGACAGTTTGCGGCACTTCCTAGTTACTGCGCGTCATTAGTATCTCACACGCTTAGTGGACGAACCGGACCTGACCCGGACTTAATGACCATATAAGGGTCCCCCAGCTCCGTACTGCGCAGTCTCTGGTTCCCATTTTTTGTACAACATGACAGCACTTTTGCGGCTTCAAATAATTTTTCACAAGTCCATGGAAAGACAGTGGGTGACGTCACAGTCAATTTGTCTACAGTCTATGGTCTGTAGCCCTGGGGAGGGCAGCGGCCTTGGTGCTGTGGGCTGAGAGTGGGCTTCACTGCGGGGTGGGATCAGAGGGCCCGGGCGAGTGTCTTACCTTGTTGGAGGCCATCTCGCTGACCGAGTGGCGCGTCTGCAGCGTCTCCAGCTGGTCCAGACACCAGTCGAGCTCCTCCAGCGTCTCGATGGCCAGCTTCTGATAGGTCTCCTCTGCGGGGCACACACAGATACGGGGGCTCAGCCCTCCGTCGCCTCCCCGAGCGCCCGCCGCGACCCCGCGCCGCCATGTGTGCGCTGGCGCCTCCGCGTGCAGCCTCTCGTCATCGCCGTGACGCCGCGTCCCACCCCCCCCCCCCCCCCCCCCCACAGGACGGCCCCCTTCCTCTCGGCCTCGGCCTGCAATGGAGCCCCAACCCCACTGCTTGAGTAATCAGACCTCCCTTTTACGTGCTGCTGCCTCCGGGATTAAGCGTCTGCCGCTGATTGTCTGGACGCGCTCTGTATGGCCATTGACGGTGGCATTTGGAAGAGAGAGCTTTTGTGTCTCACTTTATTCCCGAGAAGGCTTCGTTCCCTCTGCTCTCCCTCTGCAGCAGGTGAGGAAAAAGCTCTTTGTTTTGAGTCCAGCAGAGGAGGCTTCATTCAGAGCCCGAGACGCCACAATTCACTCATTCAGCCTGCTTTTCTTTTCCTCCCTTTTAACACGAGGTTAATTCAAAATCCCAAAAAAAACTACGTCCAACGAGCCTCTTTTTGTACAGCGAGATGTCTCAAAAAACTAACAGTACTCCTTCCGAGTAGTTTTGCCAGCGAACGGCCATCTTGTGTTACCATAGAAACCATGGCCCATGTTTACATTTGTGATAAGCAAAATAAAAGGGAGGGAAAAAGAGAGAGGGATTTGATTTTCATTACTGACACATTTTGGCTGTGTATGAGCCCATTTATATATCATTATTTTGAGTTAGATTTAATAACTGAAAGAATGCGCACAATTGTTTTTAGTTGAATGAATTTGTATCTTAGTGAAAAATAAGGCTCTGAGGGGATATGCTACATAGACAAGCAGAGTCAAATAAATTTGGATAGTACTTCCCTGTTTTGCTGGTTATAAAATCCACTAACAAGTGACTGAGGGACAGTGGTGAAATCATGTACGGTTCTACACAGAAAAATAAAATCAACCTTTTCTTGTTTTGTTTCACCTGGCACCTATCGGTGAGTAAAATGATAAAATAACACTTTCCTGACTACAATCTTCGCAAATAAAATATAGGAAAATGATATTAAACATAAACCAATTGCAAACCTAACGCAAATAAAAGAAAAGCACTCACAAGCCTACGGCACTGCTGCATGCTACAAATCTCCCCACCTCCCCACTGTAGTGTTCGGCGGCTGTTTTCCACTGACCTGGTAGGCTTGGCTTACACATGGACGGAGGGTTGCTCCCGGACGCCCTCCTGTAGGAGCGGATAGGTATCATGAGTGAGCAGGACCAGGTAGACTAGTGTCTGCATATACAGAGCCAGAAACCCACAAAAATACACCATTCCGTCTGGTCCTTTCTCTCAGCTGGGCTGGCAGCGCTTTATTAATACATGGGTTTCTGTACTTCCTAAAGAATATTTAAGAAATACACAGTTTAATACAAGCATGAAGAATTTAAATGAAAAAAATGACTCTTCTTGTTCAGGTTGGGGCCTATGGTTGCCAGTTAACTATGTTTAGCGTCTGCAGCAGTAGGACACAGTTAGCTCAGTTAGCATTGGGACACAGTGGGACACAGTGAGTTTAAATTGGCCAGCAACGAGTAACCTTAGGTTGCCCATAGGCTACCAGACAGGCCTCTCCTTTGAATCAGTACAAGTTAACCTATATATCCTACATATGCTTGGTTATAAGATGCATTTATTGGTTAAAGGCACTTTACTACCTGAGTGACAGGTAGTAAAGGATGAGGGGGTGTGGCAGGAGGGTGTACGTGAGATGTTGGAATATTGGGAATTTGTGTCAAACGACTTACTTGCCGGCCACGCGATCTTGTAGATGCGTCAGAGCCGCAAAGTTGGTTCTCACCGTCCGCAGACTGGCAAGGACCTGCAACAAAGGAGGGCCACGGTGTGCGATCATCCTACAGTTTCAGGTACATGGTCACGTGCCGAGGACGTAAGCTCGCTCCGCCGCGAGCGTCATACACTTTAAAAACCCCCTATCTCCATCTGCGATCGGCACCTAAAAGCGATCGCCTTTCCAAAACCTGGATGATTTCTTGCCCGTCAGCATCATCCGTCGACGCACTTGGTGTCGGCTTTCCCACTTGTTTTGCAATCTGAGAGGAGCGGTGACACAGGCTCCTCGTAATGTGTGCCGCAGCATAAGGACGAGATGCAAGCTCGTATGTGAGGACTCTGGAGCCGTGGAACACGCTCCACTCTGACTGCGCTGTAGCGTTCCTTTCAGGTCTGAGTGACAGCTTTTGGCGAGTTCCCAGCTGAGTGGAGGACATGCTAGTTCTGTAAGTATTAAAAAATGTCTTTCTGTGGAGACACACCCTTTTACGATATATTTTCCCATTACTATGTTGAATCTGACATTTTAATAGCACCCCATCATTTTTGGCTGTGGAAGGGACGGGGGGGGACAGGGCGGGGGGGGGGGGGGGGGGGGGGGGCAGTGTGTCTGTAAACTTTGATCTGGGCAGAAACAACTCCAACACCCAACACCTGTTACAGAGCGTGAACAAGCAGTGCAACTTGTGCAGTGCTCGCTTCACACAATTTTACAAAATATTTTCCAAGTGTTCAAACACGTACACACACAGAAACTAGGAAAGGCATCACGTCGCCAGAGTTTATTCCTCTGACGAGTAATATAAATTAACCAAATTGCGTTGGGATCCATATATTTAAAACATAAATTAGTCAAAACAAAAATCAAGAAAATAAAAATATACAATATTCCACAGAAAATGAACTGACCTGTGCAAATGGCGTCACAATCATGTCTTCTCCGTGCCTAAAATGACAGAAAGGAAATAAAAGTGATTTTACGGCGCACGCAGAGGGAAAACACGCATCAAAGAACGAAGCGGAATGCACCAGACTTTCAGAGAAAGCCTGGTCTGTGTCAGCCTAAAAATAGCCCAGATGTCCCAGGAAAACCAGAGACCCAGACCTACGTCAAATACAGCGCCGGGGTGCAAGCGTGACCTTTACATATGGGGACAGGTCAAGGAGGGCCTCGCACTCATGTTCTCAAAAATATATACAACGCCGTACGCTCGCAGCGAATGAAGAACTGCACCGGCCGAGGGAGAGCTTTGATAGGACAGCCGTACTTTGTGTATCCGACACTGAAACTCCCAAGACGTAAAAAACAACGCATTAGAATATAAAAAAACAGTACTTTATTTCCACACATAGGGTTATTAGGCACTCAGATCCAAAACGTCAACTCAACTGAAAGGCAAAGCTATGCGGGGATAAGGAGAGTGAGTGGCATGAATGTAAACTGTAAGAACTGTGGGAGAAGAATAAGTCAGACCCCTTTTAAACTATGGGTCATGCGCAAAAGCGTCCTAATAGGGTAGCCAATGTAGCTAAGGCAACTCCCTTGCAGTTATACATGCAGCACACACACCAGCTAAGCTAGGACTCAAACGGCGTGTTAGCAGGGATTGTGCGGTGGCAGGGGGTCAGGCGGGGTCATGTGGGGATGTGTTACAGGGAGAGGGAGAGGGTCTCTCTCTGACCCTTGGGAAGGGCGATGTGTGGGGCAGCGCTTTTTAAGAAAAAAGACCATTTCTTTCACACGCTTCTCCTCACCGAGCCAGCCAGCTGACTTCCCAGTGCTTCAAGCCCTCTTCCCTTTAAAAACACAAGCAAGAGTTGACCTGTGACTGCGCAATGCCTTCTGTAACTATGTTACTCAGAAAAGGGGGACCGGCTTCCTCACAGGCTGGAAAAACAAACAAACAGTATGAAAACGGCCATTTGCGGACGGAGCGGCCCTCACAGAAAAAGCCCCATGTGCAAACGTGGCTGGGATGGAACGAGCATCTGGACGGGGGTACTGGTGGTTTTTAAACTGGAGCATGACACATTTTCCAAACCCACAGCAGGGCAATATGGTTTTATGAGTTGCGCTAATTTGTCTTTGAATTTTTAGAAAACTCAGCCTTTTTTATGGGATTCAGTCAGCTGATCTAAAGCATGTTTGAAGCCTTTCTGCTTCCCAAAAGCATGTTTCTTATTTAACTTCATAAAACATAACCCTGCAAGGACACCTGGAGACAGTGATTGTAAAAGGTCAGGTTCAATGTCTTGTTTAACGGGATCCTTTGAAATATTAGAATATTAAATACTGTTGCAGACATCCTTGGACCCAGGCATGTATTTAATCAACATTTTTGCTTAGCTTTAATTTAAAAGTAAATGCAAGCGGTATACCTTTTCCTCACACACTCTGTTTAGCGAATTAGTCTTAGTGATGGCTAAACTTACTAAACTACACTGTGTGAAGAAAAAAAGGGTCACTTTTGTTTGCCAAGGTTAGGGGCAAATGTTGATTGAATCCCAGCCCCAGTCCTTTTTTTTAAAAGAAACTAATAGTTCTAATGTTTTTTTTGGCAAACATAACATAGTCCTATGAGAATAAAAATTACATTTCTGAGAGCAGAACCTTTGATTATTATTCCCAGTAACATTTAACAATAAAGACTTAACAGTGTGTCCCAGGTCACCATCTTGCCAGAATGTCATTAGCCCCCAACCTCTATGTCTCCATGTCTAAGGCTCCAGTCTCCCATGTCTCCTTTTACAAAAACATCTTGTCTGATTACTGAGAACACAACAGAAAACTGTAAGTCATATTTTTTTTTTTTGGGGGGGGGGGGGTGGGGTGATTTGTGTGTATACAGATGACCTGTGATAAGTGAGAGGGTCAGTTTCGGGGGGAGGGGGGCTGGGGGCAGATGAGGTGTACTCACAGCTCGCTGGCAGTTGAGGAGTTCCTGGACATGGCCTTGGGCGAGAGGTCGAAGTCCGAGTCGGACCGATACAGGAAGGACTCCCGTCGCTGGCTGTGCGGGAAGTTAGCCTGGAGCACGAGGCCCGACCCCGGACTGGCCTGTGGATCCAGGGGGCTGCGGCCCACTGACAGCCCATTCTCAACATCAAAACTGAGAGACAGAAAGAGAGGCGTGCAGAGATGGAGGGAGAGAGGGATAAATGCCAGCATTAGTGTGCACATCCTGGCTTTCAAGATGCCTGAGGGAACTAAGGACTCCTGACACTGCTACAAGTAGCACTAGTGTCTTTGCTTGATGGACTGTATACTGTGAATTATGTGTAGGTAAATGCAATTTCATTCATCGTCACGCTCTCTCTGCCAGAAGTAATTCCTCGCACTGCTGTACGAAGAAAGATATGAAATTCATCCGTGAATTCAACCTTGTTTTTCCCTGTCAACCATTGTGTTCACGCAATTCTGTGCGCCTGTGTTTTGTTCTGAAAATGCAAAAAATTAAAAAAAAATTTAAAATTTAAAAAACGGGTTGTCGGAAGGATTGAGAGACTGTCCTAGTGCTGAATAGAGGTGTCCAGGCAGGCATTGAAATGGGGGCTCTGTGCGTGTTTGAGCCTTTTCTTTAACTCAATAGCACTGACGTCAGCGCTGACTTCACCAGAACCCGTCAGCCTTTGCCTCGCTTATGTTGCACGCACTAAAACAGATTGTGTGGCGGCTGACACCACATTCGTAACGGCTCTTGTTTTTAAACCTGACCTAAAAATATCAAGCAATCAATCAATAACTGCTTAATTTCATGAAAGGGTCTTTTAGACCATTCCTGCACAATGGCAACTTTTCCCGGAAAGACGCTTGGACCGTTTCGCACGTCATACCGATCGTTCGCCCTCATTCCTTGCGCTCCAGAATGCGGGGAACGTCGAGGAAGAGCAGCCCCACGGTCACGCGAGCACGCTCTCCCGCTGGATTGGCGCTGTGTGATTGGACAGCGGGGCTGCTATTACGCTGTCTCTCTCTCTCTCTCTCTCAGTGGGAGAGGAGAAGTAGCTCAACGGTGGAGATCCAGGCAGCAGCTGCAAGGTCACCGTGATGTATGAGGCGGAGGTCTAAAAATAACTCTCCCTCATTGATGTTGGAGCATCTATAAATAGCCCCCTTCAGGTAGAGTAAAATCCCAATCACTATACCCCATTCTTACCAACTCCACTCTATTATGCCCCAAATTTGACATCCTTTGCATACCTGTCTGTAACAATTACAGCTTCCAGCCTTGCTGCTCTGATGTCTGTGTGGTAATGGAAAACAGCGTTTAAATCAGTGCTGAAGCAGCAGCACTCGGTTGCCACGGTGCCTATTTTTAGATTTTGGCAGCGGCACATAAACAGGAACTACTATTTATTTAGTCCATTCTTTATTTTAATTAGACATTTTCCCCTTCGCACACAGGTGAAGTGTGGGGCATGTTTTCTTTTTTTCTTGCGCTGCATGCAAAGGACTATACATGACAAATACCAACAGCGACATGAGTGGCATCTGGACTAACGGTTACAGGAGAAAGTGAAGGAGCGGTACGGACATCAGTTGACCTGTGACTGCGCAATGCCTTCTGTAACTATGTTACTCAGAAAAGGGGGACTGGCTTCCTCACAGGCTGGAAGAACAAACAAACAGTATGAAAATGGCCATTTGCGGACGGAGCGGCCCTCACAGGAACCCCGAGCGCAAGCATTTTCAAAGTTTCTTTTTGCAGTATAATTTTGTCCTTTAGTTTTAGTTCTCTAAAGAGTATGGAAGAGTGCTACAAAGCACACTTCCTGGTGCACGAGGAACATATATTATATAATACGTAGCCTACTGAGCACTCATGTGACATGTGACAGAATATTTGTACGTATGAGGGGGATGGGGGTGGTGTGGTTGCGCGTGGCGCAGTTATTTACATGCAGTAGATTCACAGGGATGGCGGGGGACTCTGAGGGAAGGCGTAGGCGGAGGGTGGGGGCGGCGGTCTAAAAATACCTGCGCTCGGGGCTTGCGCTGTCGCTACCCCTTCTCTCGCTCCTTCCTTCATTCCGTTTTGACGGTACATCTCCTCAAGCTGTTTCTACATGCTCTGACAGCCGGGCTTTAATGCCACGTGGCCGCTCTGTTAGCAGCTAAAAATAGCTTCCTTCAGCTAGGGAGCAGAGACACCATATCTATTTATAGGTTTTCAGGTAGAGTGAGCACTCGGCTCCATCGGGCCCAGATGCTTCTCCCCATTCATAAATATTCATATATGCAACTATCTGAAGGCACTGCTTTGCTACTTTTGTTCTTCTGGGGGAGAAAAAAAAATCGACCAACGCCTTTTCTTCATACTATTTTCTCTTTTAGTCCCCTGCTTCCGAGAGTGGACGCTATTTTTTATTAATTGACGATGCTTCCATTTCCTTTGCTTACATGTTGTAGCCTACTGAGTATCACTTTTCACACAGAATGGTTCCTGTGCACAATCAGACTCCTTGGAGGAGCCCACTACACATTAATGTCTCTGTATTTCAAAATTAAAATAATATTTAACGATGATAGCTTAAATCATTACATGTAAAGAAACCCAGGTTCTATAAAGTGAACCATTAAACCTGTTGAACCATGACTAATTTATCAACAGACATGGGGAACTCAGCACTGCAATGTAACATCAAGCAAGCGCTTGAAGTTAAGCAAATGTGGTGATGCAGAGATGGCCTTTTGGCAGTGGACTGGAAGTAACAAGCATGCACATTTTGTTTATATCTGTACACAGAACAGTATAACCATCTAATAAATAAATAGGCATTCTCAGGCTATCATCTCCAGACATCTCAAATAAGCCTTGAATGACAAATTCCTGAAAAACTCCTCCGTAGAACGACTCGTATGTTTTTGCTGTGGTCTGATTAAAGGAAAGCTTAACTTCTGCATGGATTTATTAGGCAGTGATACAATGATAACAAGAATGTTTGCATAGTATTATACGGTTCCCAGTTCTATTTAAAGAGTCTGATTAAAACTGTTATTCATACGGATCGCCTAGGGAAGCTCAATAAACTGGAGCCACTTGGCTTGATAGGCCGGTGCAGTTTTGTGCAGACTGAAATCTTATAGCTTGATTATGCAGAAATACGATTCAGAGTGGCTGATTTGCGAATGAAAAAACGGAATAGTTTACATTTTACACTGAACATTTGGGGCCTGATTTACTAAGACCTTTAGCATGTGCGAAACCTTTTGGAACACGCAAAACTAATAACACAACCAATGATTGGTGCAAAACAAATACCATGACCAATCATTGGTCATGTTATTGGTTTTGCGTGTGCTAAAATGTTTTGGTCACGCTAAAGGTCTTAGTAAATCAAACCCTTGGTCTTTTGTTGGATTGAGGGAAAGTGTTTTTCATGAACTAAATGCATAAATAAAATGTATTGTCCAAAAGCGAAAATTTGAATATGACTCGTATCTCCACGTTCTTCTCAGATTTGCACTTATTTTTTACATTTAAGTTTTATCATTATATCATAAACCCCCAGCGCAAATCTGAGACGAACGTGGAGAAACATTGTATTCAAAGAGTTATATTCAAAGTTTCTCTTTAGGACAGTACATTTTATTAATGCATTTAGTTAATGAAAAACACTTCCACCAGAAGACTACATTTTCAATGTTCTAAATGTAAAATGTATTGTAAAATGTATTACATGAATCATATCAAATTTGAATATGATTCATGTATCTCCACGTTCTTCTCAGATTTGCACTTAATTTTTACATTTAGGTTTTATCAGTATATTACGAACCCCCCATTGTACAGCAGAGCACATAAAATTTGAACATGGCCTTAAAAGGTATAATTTTACTAAATGGACTATGTGGAATGGCCGGGGCATTTGGGGGAACGTGAAGGGGGACTGAGGCTCCGGTGGTGACCAAACAGGAAACGCTCACTGCACTTGTCAGGCCCCCCTCCCTGACTGACTGCAAGCCAATGCCATTGTCCCACACCTTTCACAAAGATCCCCATTCACTCATGTTTGCAAAAACAACAGCCAAGGAAAAGGGAATGAAAAGAAAAATAGCCCCAAAATAAACTAGGGGAAAGAAAGGTTGAGAAACGCGTGGGCCCATGGCGTATTATTGTTAATCATGAATACCGTGCTGACAACTGAACGGCTTCCTCTTGGGAGAGGTTCCCTCTACTGGGCTGAATTAAAACCACATATTACAGCAAAATCAATATTACAGTGGCCTTGTGAGAGAAGGATGGGAGAGAGTATGTCACAAGCCGAAATAGTACATTCCAGGCACTAAGCACTGGGATGATTTTAGTTTTCTTCTGAAATTGTTGAGTGTAAAGATGAAGGCACTGTTATTTGGGCTCAAGAGATATTTTCAACTTATTCTTATCTTTTGTATACTCTTCTGTATACAAATTACCGTTGTATGTGACCTAAATATCTAAATATTTTATCCAAAACCAGTATAACTGGTTTGGACACATATTTGTTTTTCAGCACTAGCAGTGGTTTTTCTATTATTATATAACAAGACTGACATAGGCTATATGCATCGCAGCCAGTGAAGATATGCTTTTTATTAATTGATGGCGCTTTCCTCTCCTTTGCTTAGTTGTTGTACTAAGTATCACTTTTCACACAGAATGGCTCCTGTGCACACTCTGACTCTTTTGAGGAGCCCACATCTACATATTAATGTCTGTATTTCAAAATGAAAATAATATTTCATGATTAATGATTAAACGATTCAATCATTGCATATAATAGCCTACCACTAAAGAATCCCAGGTTCTGTAAAGTGAACCATTACCTAAAAACATGTTGAACCGTGACCAATTTACTAAAAGACATGGGGAACTCTGCTGCCGTGTAACATCAAGCAAAAAGCAGTTTTATGCCAAAAATGTGTTTACTGCAGAGAAAGCCTTTTGGCAGTGAACTGGAATTAACAAGCGTGGCGTTTTGTTTATATCTGGGCCCTTTTCGTCAAAGCTAGCTAACTGATTTAGCTGGCTAGCTGTGCTGAGTAAAACCCCGAACAGTGTTTTTGCTAGTTCATAGATTCCATATTCGGAGGGTTTCCAGGTTTTAATCAGCACAGTTAGCCAGCTAACTGAGTTATCCATGTACAAGGAATGGGGCACAGAACAGTACAAACATCTAATAAATAAATACGCAGAAACATTCTCAGGCTATGGGATGCATCTAGTCTGTCGTAGGCTAGATGCACCCAAGATGTGTTGATAATTATTTTCCGGTGACTTTTTCAGGAAATAACTTGTGCCAGAGGAAGTGTTAAGATGAGATAATACTCAACAACAGACATACAGTATTATCATTCTCAGAAATAAGAATGCATCTCACAGTGCAATAAATATGTGTTTCGGAAACCCTGTCAACTAAATAGCTCTGTACAAGACATTGCTACATTTGATACTGTACATAAGCTAATAATCAGTAAAGGATTCAATTAGAAAATTTTTGGTGCCCAGACCAGGGGGGTTAAAGTCCAGAGAAGATACCAGTCCACCGCTCTGACATCCGCCTTCTCTACAAATCCAAGCATTGTTCTTCTGCTTTGACGGTGTTCCCCATTTTGTTAGATTGACCTCTGCTCATACAGAAGGAGTTTCTCACATTCATGCTCCATTTTGGGTTTCTACCATGGAGGCTATCATAGCACTGAGTCAGTCATCCAAAGCCCTGGCCCCATAGAAACAGTGAATGTCATACACTGACAATTAAATCCAATGCCAGAGTTTTCTGGAATACTAAGCCTCAGCAGTGCCAAGCCAATATATGGCTACCGACGTTCTACATTTTTAGATTGATCCTGTCAATGTGCAAGCTTCTAATAAAACACATAATTTTACCTATTGAACAGAATTTCTTGTCAATGAGGATAAATGGCACAAAAGTAGCACACCTTCTGGTTCAGTTCACTACTAGAACAATGTCAAACAATATTGATGGAAATATAAATAATTTATTTTCAGTGCTTCTTAGTTTGGTTAACATGACTTTTGCATTGGTGAAGTGTAATAATAGTGAAAACTGTTTTCCAATAAAATCAGCTCTTGCATAACTAGAGACATGTACAAATGAACAATAAACATAATCACTGGTCATTTGTATAGATAGGCCTATGTACAAATGAGCTGTCCACGTGAGTTAGGCTAAAATCTGTGGTGTGAGGGACTAATTAAAAACGGAACCAACAAAACGATGGTCACTGGAGGAGATGTGGGAAATAACTGGACAGAAGTGGAAATCAGAGAATTATTCAATATAAATCAGGAAAGGGATATTATAAAACTCATTGATGGTAGGCTACTGTCCGTGAATCAAACGTTTTCCAGACAAACGGCTGAAAGCTAGGAGAGTAAGGCAAACAAAACAAAACAGCTTTTTGTTTTGTTACGCCAATTGTTGCGCTACAGCGGAGCCTTCGCTTATGCCAATTTGGGTTTGATACCGTGTAATTTACTCCCACTGCAGAAAGATACAGCGATGATCAAGTGCATTTGTTAATTTTCTCCTGTTACTGAGAGAGTAGCATAGCAGTAGTTTGTTATTGTCTACTTGATTGTGTTCAATTTCTTTATATTCTTGGTCACTGGTGCAGAAATGTGTTGGTACAAATTGATGGGGACATGTTATTCCCACGACCAAATGTTGTTTTAGATGATTTCCATCTAGAACCATGTAAAAAAATAGCTAATCCAGGTAAAAAACGGTAAAAGAACGTAATTGTAAATCAGTTATTGTTTAATTTTTCCTGACTCAAATCCAGAATTCTTTACAGAAGAGCAGAGTAAAGCAGAGTAAAGACAGCTCGGCACCTTAGATCATTCATATTTTTGTCGTCTTATGTCGCCCGCGGCACTGAAAGAGTTAAAGAGCACTGCATAGCAACATTGAGAAAGGCATTGCTGGTTCACCTTGGTTTGCTACTTTTAGGTCATGAACACTGCCACTGAACAATTAAATTATGACCTTTAAGTTACAAAATCTCAGCACCTTCCACTGATGAAACAAAAACACGTTCAAAAATACCTTTTGAAATATCTAATACCAAATGTATCTGCACAAAAGTCACTGACATATCGGTTCAATTAAAAAATTAAATTAGAAAGAAAAAGATGTTTTTGCATCGATTCACATTGTCATTCTTGTCATACTGCAGTAACAAGGGATTGTCATAAAAGCCGGGAAAACTGAGGCACAGAGAGTCATCCGGTGTCACCGTTCGCTCTCAGCGCTTGGTAGATTGACACCAGCTGAGTGGGATTGGGATGTCCATGGGAACCCATGGGAGGGGGGCCAGGATCTGAGTGCAAAAACTCCTTTTTGTTCTGAGAAGCAGATGTTATCATTACAGAGTAGTGCAAATTCCAGACCAGAGGTTGACTGACACAGCGCCTGTTTTAAAAAAACCCTGTTTTTTTTCTTTCAGTAGCGTGTGAAAGAACAGAGAGGTATTCTGTTCAAAGACCAGTGACAATTGGGGGGGGGGGGAAAGCATATAAGTTTGTTTTGATGCAATTCCTGAGGCCTGCTAGAGCCAGGAGGAGGAGGAGGGGCTGTGGGGGTGAACACTGGGCACATGAAGCCCCTCCGTGTTGCATAACCCGTCTACTGGGACCCCCAGTTCCTGGTCTGGTCTGTTTGCTGTTTATTCTGCACACCCTCTATTGTACATAATCAGACCTCCACAGACTTAAAAACAAAAAGAGAGCAGCGATGATCCAGGTCTATAAAGGATGTGCGTTCATTACCTTGTGATGGGCCCATCCACATACCAACAAGGGATCAATCGGCAGCCGGGAGCTTTGTTTTTTGCTGCCTTGAGAGGAACACAAGCTGTTTAACAACAGCCAGACAGGCCTTGAGTCAGTTTCCTTACTTTGATTTCACTTTTATTCGTTCTTTTGTTTACATTAATGCATTTTATGCATTCCTGCCAGGTGACAACAAACAAAAAATACAGTTTTTCATCATTTTGCCCATACACTGAATTCTCTGCATTTCCTAATGAGGTGCCTCATACCCCATAATGTCAGAGTAAGAGTTGAACACTGATGTCTAATCCCTCCTTTGCCAATTTGTAGGGCTCTGGCAATGTTTTGGGGATTAATGTGTTTAAAATATAAACACTGCCTAATGACCTGCCGATGGTAATCTCAGAGATGAGCGTGGTATATAGCATCTCTGATCTGTGAACCTAAGGTCAGTCTGAGGAGGGACTTCCTTGTCTCCGAACGTTCTTAATCACCAATTCAAGGTATACAGCCTTTTGTTAATTGCACTACTCAGAAAACAGTTCAGAGTTCAGTGGATATGTGCTATGGACACCATGCATCCACCTGCCCCTGTAATGTCATGGTCTAATCTGCACAGACACGTGGAAATGTAGCCAGTGAGAATGCCTGGCTTGTTCTCGAACCTGAGCTTCTGTTCCTGGTGATCTCTCCAGAGAGGGGCTTAATCAAATCTCAAACCTGTCAATAGGGGATACCAAGCATGGCTCAATGAGAGAAGACCAAATGGGGCTGTTCCTGTTGGGGTATTCTCCAATCATTGGGTTAGAAGCAAATACATCAGTATTGATTTGCATTGGATAAGATGGAATTTTCCACAGCAGCCTCCCTGACCAGTGACTGGGTGGGAATATATTAGCTGCACAGCAAACTTTGTTGAACTACAGTCATTGTGAAATACAGAGTGTTACCATTTGCTGTAGAAGCACACTGTAAATTGTGGTTTGCCCTTGCAATATGCTTTGACCTTCTGTCTACTAATTATGTGCAAGTTGCTCTGGAAATGCACTTGTGTCCAATAAAGTCCTAAAATAATAACTCAGCCATGCAGATTCACCTTCAAAAACTGATAGTAATAACAAATTTGCCATGGTATATGAAACTGATGGAAACTTTGACTGTTGCACATATGAAAAGATGACACCAAGCCAACAGAGTGCCTCCCATAACAACGCAGGTTTATCATTTCTGCACTGACCTTTTGCCTACCTACTGGCACTCACAGCACTCTTGAGTGAGGAGTCCAAGCAGAATGTTTGGCTGGGTTCCCAAAGTGAGGAACAACAGCATGACCTCCCATCAGAGGCTGAAAAATGGTTAAACCACAGCAGGACAGAAACTGCCTCTGCTAAGTCAAGTTATACGCATTACAACCACATTGACTTCTGCCCCCAAATTCTATTTGTTTTTTGCCTTATGTAAGGGTGCACCAACCTGGGCCTGCAACCTATTTCCTGTCCTCTCATGCAGTCCATTCTAAACTCTGAACTTTGAGCATGCTGCAAGAGAAAGGCAAACATAGCTGAATCTCAAAGCTGAATGGCCAACTGCCTAAAACTTCATCAGGATCATCAAAAATTAGGCCTACAGCACTGAAACTTAAAGCATGCGTGGCCCAGTTTCAGCTCCCTGAACCTGAACTTGCGCCATAACTTCCAGTGCAAACAAGGTAGAATTAAAGCAAGGGAGAATCTGAATCATTGAATTACCAATGGCACTGCCCATTATAAATGGTATTCACGTCTGCTAATGGAAATAGATCTTTCAAAATAGAAATGTCCCATCAAAGCTGAATCAAATCTTGCATAGCCATATAATTTATAGCAACACAACTGGAATTGTGAGTTAAAAATAGCTCCTTCAGTCTATGCAGGACACTAATCTTAGTGGTGGGAAGATTGACACCAGTGTATGAATATACTCCCAATAGCAGATGAATATTAAAAGTATCAACACAGATGACAAAGCATGATTACATCAACAAGAAATGCTTGATGACATAATTGCAAAATGAGCAGAGCTCAGCAAGTTATCGTAATCCCTAACATATTTTATGAGTCAAAATCTGTCAACTGCTTTAGGTCATAATATTATCAAGAGGTATTGTGTTTACAAGTGCTGTATCCATGCAGTGTATTTGTCTTTCTCTTACTGGGTTTGGCCAAGTCTGGGTATCAGCCCCCTATCATTGCTTGTTCTCCACTTTTGAGGTTACACAAAGCTGTGGAGCTAAAGGGCATGGACAGACTGCCGCTAGGCAGAGAGTAACACAAATACAAGACTGCCAAGAAACGTGTACAGATTAGGCTTCAGACAGAGACAGCTAATAAATTAGAGAACTCATAGAGATTACAGAGTCAATTGTGAGTTGTTCAAAGGCTTCAAAGAAGGTCTTGTTTGTCATTGTTCAGTTGTATCTTGCCTATTCTAGATTATCATCATTATATTATCATAACTGACACATACTGTATTTGACAATCTTACTTTGCACTGTACACAATTATGTAGCACCTTATACCACCTAAGATTATTACAGTCAGGTCCAGAATTGTTGGCACCTTGATAAAGAAAACAAATAACACCATTTCTGAGGTATACTGCAATGTTCCCTCATGTGGAAAATATTGCGCTTTATTAATAATTCAAAGGAATCAACAGAAATAACAAGCAAAGATAGCAGCACTGATCCTTTTCGTACAATATTTGATAGGATTGGAAAACACATTTGGAGGGTCATTTAGACATTTCTCCATGCAAATCCTCGATATCCTTTGGTTTGCACATATGGACAGCCCTCTTCAATTCAGACTACAGTTTTTCGATGGCGGTTTAAACCTGGAGAGGAGACTGAGACGGCCATTGCAAAACATTGCCTTTGCTTTCACTGAACTATTTCTGTGCTGATCTTGATGTATGTTTGGGGTCACTGTCTTGATGGAAGGTCCGCTTACTGCCAAGTCCAAGCCTCTCAGCTTCCTGGCAGAGGCAACCAGGTTTTCGGCTAAAATGTTCCAGTACTTGGTGGAATTCATTATGCTATTGATCGTACCAAGAACCCCTAGACTATGGCAGTAAAACAGCCCCAAAGCATTAATGATTCATCACCATATTTGACAGTAGGTACAAGATGTTTTTCCTTGTATGCATCCCTCTTTTGATGCCAAACATGCCAGCAGTGTACATGGCCAAAACGTTTCATTTTAATCTCTTCTGACCACCATAGTACCTGGTTCCAGTCATAGTCGCAATGATGTTTGGCAATGTCCAGACCCCTGATTTCGTAGGTTGCTCTCATTAAGGGTTTTGTTGTTGCAACCGTTCAAGACAGCCTGTTGGTATGGAGGTGGCGTTATGTGATTTATTTTAAGATTTTGTGACCCCAGGATGCAATTAAACTCTGCAGTTCTTCTCTGCAGTTTCTCACAGAGAGAAGAACTGAACTAACATCATCCTTGAGTTCCTATTTGCCTCCCTTACTATATTTCTCACTGTGGGTGGGGACAACATTAATTTGCGTTCTCTTCCTGGCAAGTTTGCAACTGTTGCAGATGTTTGAAACTGTTTGATTATTGCACAATGCTTCTTTATCTGACCATTAATGTATGTTATAGATCAACAACCATCTGTCTCTTTTGATTTGACAGTTCCTTGGCTTTCCCCATGGTGATGGATGACAAAAGGATTTATACATGTGTGTTAACTCATTTTAATACCCTAGTGAAACAGGAGATTATGGAATGCCATGAAACAGTTCCTTAAGACTGAGATGAACTTCTTCTGAATGCTACTGCAGATTTAACCTTGTTTGAATTGATTAAAAATAATCTTTCTCAATAAAGAATAATGTCAGTAGTAATATATATCGTATAAATGCCTTTTGAGCATTAAATATAACTACCTATCTGTGTTTTGTTTATTTTATATAGCCTTTCCCGTCATTTTAATCAAGGGTGCCAATAATTCTGAACCAGACTGGACATGCTCAGCCTCCTTTCTTTTCAATGAGGCCAAAATGTAATGTGCAGTCCAGGTGAACAGGTGCCTGTGCTGCTGTTGGGCACCTTCCCAGCACTGGACCAGTTCAGCCGAGCTGAGAAGACAGTGACCAATTGCTCCCTGGTGCTCAGGAACTGTGTTTTCTCTGTTTGAAGCAAGCCATACGGCGCCTCTGTGTGAAGTCTTTAAAATGTTTATATTACTCCAAACTAACCGTGTGTTCCCGCGCTCACTTCCCTTTCCTCCCATTCCAAGGTCTCCCATCTGCGCTGAAAGAAAAGCAAGAACTTACAGAGCTTTCCGAGAGATGCCCTGGACCCGAGAGCCCCCCCCCCCCCCCCCCGATAAGCCCTCCCCTGCAAGGATCAGTCAATACCCACCGCAGTCACTCTCTTGGCAGGGAGGAGACAGCAATTACCTCCAGAGGTACAGACAATTGTTTATTAACAAGCAGGAATGACTCCGCCTTCAGAGTGACAGAAAGCAGAAGCTCACTTTCCATGTGTCACTGACGGCGCCCAGAACTAAAATAAATCTGCACCGCTTCTAAATTCCACAGCCTTGCCAAGTCAAATCAGGCCGTGGCAGGCAACGCGCAGCTTATTTGGGGGATGGCGTGCGCGTTTGGAAAATGTAACAAAATGACAATCAGGTAAGATCAGGAAAGGGTAAGAAAGCGCACGCGAGCAGAGAGAACGGGTCACAGCCAAGGGGCCAAGACTGGGCTTTCGTTTTGAAGCTCACTTCCTGGTTGGGCTGGGAGCGGCAATTGTGCCGTTGCTCACTAGCGCCACTGCGACTGGCTCCAGTATAGGTCTTTCACCATGTAAGTCAATGGCAGCAATGTGGTCAAAATTTTCCCACAAAAAAATGTCATTGCAATAGGTGCCTTTCCTTCATCTAATGTGTCTGCATGTGCTGATTTTTTTAAATATTGCATCGTTTGGACAGGGTATTCACATTTGTTTAGGACCAATCAGAGGGACAGGTTGAGTCCTCTTCGGCTCCACGGAGCAGGCGCAGTTCGTACAAACGGGCGCCGAAAAAGACATCCGAGCTTCAATTCAGTTTTTAGGAGGCCGTGGAAAGGCAATGGGTGACGTCACAGTGGCTTTGTCCATATTTTTATACAGTCATTGGTCACAACGCACAGCTGAAGGCTAACAGAGCTAGCGCGGACCGCCGCCGCACGTCCCGCTCTAAACCGCGCGCGTTTGAGCCGAACTCTGCGGAGGAGACAGCAGGTCTGAGGGGCCGGGCCGGCAGTAAACTGTGCTTGACACTTGGAAGTAAAGAAAACAGGAGGACAGAATGTAGAGACCCACAGCATGCGAGTGTTTCAGGGTGGACAAGGGAGCTGTACCATCTGTACAGTCAGTTAATATGTAATCACGACGCTAAATGACTGTCAGAGCATAAGGTCCATCAGACTAGTTCAGAGTAATTCTTCGCCTTTTCTATTACAGTAAATGTTCGGATGGCTTCAAGCAAAAATGATTTTTTTTCTTGTAATACGCTCGATAATTAGCACAAACAAAGTAAGGAGAGTACTCAAGATGTACTAGACATTTTTCCTCGCATTGCATAATGTCATGGAGTTTTGCCTCAGGACGGTAGCAGTAGTAAAAATGTATAAATGTAGTTTTTCCATCCCTGGTTTGTGCAGTAGACGTTGAGTAAAGTGGCAGGATGGGAGATCCATTATTTCTCCCTGTTATTTGCCTCAGTGCTCTGCTTCCACGGACGGATATCTCCCAGAACTATGACAGAGCTCTGAGCTTCTACAAAAACCATCTATTAGTGTCCTGACAGATCACAGTGCAACACCAGATACTCTTGGATCCACAACAGCCTCAGAAGCTTAGGGAAATTGTGACATCAGAAATTTTAGTGAATTATGTATTTACCCACAGAGCTGTCAGCCAATTTCATTATTATTATTTTTTTTCCATTATCTGAATAATCCTACTACCATTTCATCCATGTATAATCTGTTTGATGCAAAAAACATTAGTCTATCCTTACCAAATGGTCTTGAAGAAACATACAATTCCATCCACAACATCATTTGGGCATCTCTATGCTGTCAGACAATAACTTAGCAATGGCCAATCAAACGTGACAAGGAATGCTTCATAAAAAACACTGTAATATAAATACTTCTTCTAAATGAATGAATTACTCCCCAGTCAATACTGGGGATATACAATAAATATTATAAAGCAGCGCAGCATTGCAGGTTTCTTAAAGGTAGATGTACACACACATACTTACATTAACCCACAGCAAGGAAGCCTGTCTATTTAAGGGGCAGTACTCCAGAGCATGTGCATCAAATGAGGCCACCCTGCTTCTAGAATGTCACTGCTGCTGCATTCCAGAACACTGAACTATCAATACTAGCTGTCTGCGTGACGTCAGAATGGCCCGTTCCACGGTCTGGAAAAGACAGATAAGCCGCTGTCAGGCAGTGTGGGCCATTCGCTGGCCTAACCACAGAGTGAGAACTGGCAGCAGCCAGGGCAGGATACCGGTGGTGGGGGGGGGGGGGGAGAGGGGGAGGGGGGAATGCACTTTTTCTGCTCAATAAGACTGGCTCAACCATTGTGACACATTCCTGTTTGAGTACTCTGTGCATCCCCTCAACTCTGTCAGCGCTTCGGTTTGCCAGGACGTTCCCAAAGAGGAAAAACAGAGCAGGTCCGCCTAAACATGCCAAAGCCATGTAACCTGATAAAGAGACAAAAGAAGGGCCCTGGCACTCGCAAAAAATATCTCTCTCACCTTGAATTGAAACCATGCGGAGAGAAATTAAATCCAATCATTCGCCAGCCTTTCTCATGCCAGCGGCAGGATCCATTACAAACACGTCAAAGCATCGATCACTCACCCCTCTGTCACACGCAGCGGCCTACTCTCTTTTTACACTACCTGCGGCACTTTCCAAACAATACGGAGCTCTCTGTGACCTCGACATTAACTTTACATCTCAATAACGTCTCGGCAAAATCAAGAGATCGGCAGCCAAAAAACAAAGATTATTGGCACGTAGGAAAAGCAGGGAGAGAGGGACTGCCCGACACACGTAATGCACATTACGTAATTATAAGTGTGAAGTATTTCATTATTTATACATTTCATTGTTACTTTTTCCAGGCTCCGGGCTCGTCATACGCAGCGCATCTCGCTGCATGCACTAGGCTAAAGCCGCCTTAACTCCTTTGTATTTTGAGTAGATTGCTGTGTTTAATCACCTACTTGAAAAAAGGGAGAGCTGTTGGCTGCTGTGCTGATTGGCGGTATGCAGGGGAACGGAATCGGAGCATATCTGGGGGGGGGGGGGGGGGCCCGGCCCACAGTGTCTCCCGGCCTGGCTGGTGGTTTGACTAACAGTGCACTGTGATTGGTGGATTAGGTACTGGGATTAAACACCTCTGTGTTTAATAAAAGGTAAATGAGAGGCTTTCAATGAAAGCCTCTAATTTCTCACAGTCCCTTAAACTTTTACACAACAGTGAGCAGTAAAGGGATTTAGAACCACGCCGTAAACTGTTGTGCCTTTAGGCCACACAATTAATCCAGAGACGGCTGTGAGGAACATGACATGAGGTTCTACTGACAGTAATTTGAAGCTTAGGCAGTACCCTTCAAAACAAAACAATGAGAAAAGGGCAGTTCACATATATTTCACACATATGCACAAGCACATATATACTGTACACACACACACACACACACCTACACACACACGCACACACACATACACACACACACCTGTGAGCAGTCCCATCTCCCAGAGAGGACAGTGACAGCTCCCTCACTGGCACACGCTCAAAGCTGTGTGCCTGTGGAGCCTGATTACGGTGACAGCGGAGGAGTTCTTTATTTGGACCCGACGTCGATGCTGATCGATCAACCTATACCATTCATTGACTGCCACAATTAAGCAGAGAAGCAGCTGGGCATACGGGCTCAATCTGCGGGAAACAGAGAGAGGGGAGAGACTGCCTGTTTTTCTCTCGGAAAAACAACGAGGGGAGGAGGAGGGAGGGCACTTTAGAGCAGAGCTCCTGTGGCTTTAATAGGCACATTTCAATGAGTGAGTGATTAAGTCCCAACCAAAAGCAGGCTATGCCACCTCCACTCTAAGTAAGCCATTAGAGCCTGAGGTGGAACAGAGAGTAGGGTGAGCTGCTCAGAGGTCTCCTGTCCACTCCTCTCCACTCATCTCCCCTTCTCTCCTCTCCCCTCCTCTCCTCTCCCCTCCTCTCCTCTCCCCTCCTCTCCTCTCCTCTCCCCTCCTCTCATCTCCCCTCCCCTCATCTCCCCTCCTCTCTACTCCTCTCCCCTCCTCTCATCTCCCCTCCTCTCCTCTGCACTCCTCTCCACTCGTCTCCCCTCCTCTCCTCTCCACTCCTCTCCTCTCCCCTCATCTCTACTCCTCTCATCTCCTCTCCACTCCTCTCCTCTCTACTCCTCTCCCCTCATCTCTACTCCTCTCATCTCCTCTCCACTCCTCTCTACTCCTCTCCCCTCCTCTCCCCTCATCTCTACTCCTCTCATCTCCCCTCCTCTCCTCTCCTCTCCCCTCCTCTCCCCTCATCTCTACTCCTCTCATCTCCTCTCCACTCCTCTCCTCTCTACTCCTCTCCCCTCCTCTCCTCACCACTCCTCCTCTCCCTTCCTCTCCCCTCCTCTCCACTCCTCTCGTCTCCCCTCCTCACCACTCCTCTCCCCTCCTCTCCTCTCCACTCATCTCCCCTCCCCTCCTCTCCTCTCCTCTCCCCTCCTCTCCTCACCATCTCCTCTCCTCTCCTGGCTCAACACCACCCCTCAAATGATTGACGAAATGCAGCAGCATGACTGGACTGCAAAGCAATGAGGGGGAAACGTTATAAATCAAAAAGGGGAATCATTCCAGGTGCTCCTCTTATATTACAAAGCCTTTATTGTTAATGGCCTTGATTTTTTGCAAGGACACGCTATTCCAAGTAAACATATTGTTATACAAGGAAAATGCCTCAGAATGTCTCTCCTTCTCAGAACTCAGTTTTCTTGGGTAACTTTGTCGACACCCTTTATATGTGGCACTGGATTCTAAGAAGAGATCATGCACAGTCACATGCGTAATTATTCCAATATCTGCACAGAAGCGCTTATCATTGACCGCGAGTGCCCTGTTGCTGAACAGTTTTCCTGGCTCTGTGCTGTTTAAGAATGTGTTTCAGACGTATTTTAGTAAAGGACAGACAACAGTGCTTGAGGAACATATGTTGTTGTTATTTAAGAAGGCAAATTAACTTTAAATAAACAGGCAGTGGAATAGTTCACTCAAAAACAACAAAATCAAACACGTTTGTCTTTCGTCGTCGTAGAGATGAGGAGTGCCTCCGAACACGACCTTTCCATTGGAGAAAATGACATGGCGTAGCAGCGCTGAGTAAAACTGATCTCTGTAAAATTGTAGTCAGACGTCTTTGGTCACAGCGCCCAAACGTCTTATTACGTGCGAGTGAGTGATCCTGTGCATTTCTGCTGAAGTGACGCCAATTAATCAAACTCTTCCTCTTCATAATTACCTCATCATCAGGCCAGCCAGGCCAGATGCCAACAGGGTACTGAACAAGCCGTCCAGAGTTCAAATCCTGCAGCTGATGTTTAACCCTTATTATTAATTCTTCTAACACAGAAACAGCCACTATTTCTTGGGTGACCCAAAAACACCTGCCACAACAGTATGCCTAAATGGGGACGGCAAACCTCATTTTTCAGACACATTTATTCAGTTATGTATGTAGTAGAACTTCTCTTGATTTTGACCACACCTGATTCCCTCTGTGGCACTGGGCCTCTTTGCTAAGGCTTGCTTTAAATCATCTGCTGCACAGTGCACCAAGTCACAAATACTTGTAGACCACATCACTGCTAATGCTAACGAATGTAAAATTTACGCATGCGCTCATAATTTTCAGCCCAGTTATCAGTTTCTCCAGAGTTGAAGAAACAGCAGACGCACATAATCTCTGAGAAAGGAAACGATGTTGAGCTGAATCACTCTCAACCGGCAGTTTTGTGACGTACGGCATGGCCAGGCGCCTCCGTCGGACGCTTGTCTCAGATCCTGACATCAGTCACAAATGAAATTCATCATTTGCAAGGTGTGAAGTGAATCACATCCGTTACGCGCTGCCAGCCTAGGGACACTCGATACGAAACAGTTCTTTGTGGCTGTGTGGATTCTGACCGGTGTGAAAAGTTCAAATTAGGAACTATGCTGTCAAATGGAGAAATTACTATTTAAACATCCAACTCATGTAATATAGAGAAATGGATGCTGGAAGTAAGGTAACAATAATCATTAGCGCTGCGGTGGTTAACAGCTTATGTGGTCATCTATTGCCTGTAGCAGTACCAAAAAAATACTAAAAAGACTAGAGCAGGATTACTTTGAAACATGATCAGCTGTGCACCCAAAACAATCAGTTTAATAATCCTTAATCCTATTTATAAGATAGTTTTGCTACAGACAGAAGAGAGACTGCAGTCAGAAACACCCAAGTAAAATACATCATGTACATTACTGTACATGTGCCAGATAATCACTTTGCACTGTATTCTCCAACTGCTGCTGTGATCAGACATGGCTAGGCATTCAGTTTTACCTGCAATATAGGGGGAATATCCTTTTATACATCACCTTAATGAGCATGGGTGTTCATCACTGATTATGTCATTGATGCTAAATTTCAAAGTGACAAGAATACCTCCCTATATGCACTCGTATGCTTCTCTAAAAACAGTATCTGTGTGTGTTTCTGTCTGGTATATGGTCATGATACGCTTTTATACCTAAGTACATATGAATTTCCCTATCGCTGAATTTGTCAGTGGGATATCAACACTGTCCGTTCAGAGACACTGTACCACCTGGAGTTATTTTGTATTTGTAATGAACTCTGAAGAGAGCCAGTCAAAGCAGACATTGCAGCTGTCTTTCTAAACACCCCAACAGGGAATGGTATGGAGGACGTTATTCCTCTACTCCCTCTCCCTTACTTTTAATGATGGCTAAGCAAGAAAATAAATTGTTGCTGCTAACTGGACAGTGCGCATAGGATATAGCCCAGGCAAGCAAAGAGCAGATTGGGCTTTATAATCACTTGGACAGCTGCTACCTTATATACTGCCTGAGTCCAAGAACAGGCTATCCCTGCTGTGCAGATAAAAGTAACACATTTGTCATAAAGCCATATTATGACACAGTCATTTACTTTGGCTGAGGAGCCCTCCTGAACTTCTTTTTTAACAGAACCCTCAAAGGATCCGAGGGGAAAACTGAATTCATATAGTTACTAATGCAGTTTTCCAGGGTTCCGAGGTTCATGAGAAGTTCAGTACCCGCGCTCTGATATTTTAATATTCATGGAATATGTTATACACACGAGCAAAATGAAACCCTTTGGAACAAATTTTGCTCTGCATAAAATAAAATGACATTTTATGAGGAAACAGAACTATAACCCAGATAATGTTTTCCTTTTCAATTAACAAGACTATACGGCTACTTTGTGGCTTGTTAATGTAATGTGACAAGTAATCTGAGATCGCAAAAGAGCGTTAACTGTTAACTGCATGAAGCCAAACTGGTCATGTGAGCATCACATTAGGTGTCTGCACCACCACTAAATAGGACACAGACAGTAAATGCTGGAGAGAAATGTGTGTAGCCTGAAACAGAGACAGTAAAGAAGTGGTGCACAGGGAATAGAGATGCTTACAGTCTGATTTCAGACACACTGGCTACTATACCAGCTTCTGTGCTTCATTTTCTGTCCATCCCTAAACACCTAAACCAGTTTCAACAGCATTGTACAGTACATATACACACTCCAATCTAATCTAAAGGAGTGTGTTTTTTATTTTTACAGTGTATCATTTTTGCAGCATTAAAATCACAAGGATTTGAATCTTAGGGGAACAATCTATTTCAGTTCTTACTGAATGGCGGGATCCTTCAACTGGGCAGGTGAGCTCAAGCCAATGCAACACTGCAGCTCTGACAGACTCATTATCTTTACCTAACCTTCTGCATTCACTGTCTGAAGACGATAACAGTGTGAATGTATCCGAAACTTATTTCACCACTCTACCTCTCATACAAGGGCTTGCCATCTTGGCTTTAAAATGTCAGATTACTCATATTTCCTCAGCAGTTCTGAGCAGAGTGATTTACGTACATCTGTCCTTGCGGGACGAAATATAATGGTTCCTTTCAGTCATTGCCCTCTCCAGGAGTCTACCCTGTGTTCTGTGTTTTGTGCAACAAAGCATAAAGGACACAAGTAAGAGAAACCGAATGGCTCGTTATGAAATAGAACGGTCCCCACTTCACCTGTGTAACGAAGCAATGTGTTTGCAATTAAGTGAAGCCTTAGGCCAGACTGTTGGCTCCACCCACCAGGAAGCAGAAACAGCCACTCCTGCAAGCCGCGTGTTTTTTTCTTGCTGTGCGGTGGCCTGAAACCACAAGCTGAGCCACCTAGGACGAAAAAACAAACCACCACCTACACCAGCTGGCAGGGCATGTGGTGGCACTCTGGGATGCCACCCTATAGGATAGTCTCGACAGCGCTGGTCAAATTAAGCATCTCAGAACCACTACAACCGCTGAAACTAACAAGGCAAATAGCGAGAATGACGCTAGGTGATGGTGCTTCAGGAATACGGAGAGTATAGGAAAAAATAATTACCGCCTGCGCTTCTGGACGATGTCAATGGGTCGGTTGACCGCACATGGGGATCCGCAGATATTCCCATTCCGCACTGTAAATGCCCGATCACCAGGAGGGAGAAACGCACAGTTTGTTGGCAAACTCATATTTCCACGCTGTCTTGTTTCTCTCTTTCTCACACACTCTCTTGCTCTCTGGCTCCTTCACTTGTTACCTCCTTCCTTCACGGCAAGAGTGGGAACCCTAATGCGCGCCTGTCCCCTTCCTTTCACGCGACCCTGGTTTCCTCAAGCTAAACCTGGTTCCCATAGCCGCTCAAAACGTTACGTCCAAAAGGTGGGATAAAAAAAAGTGGAAAAGTAGCAAGAACAATAACAGTGTCCTTTCCGGGCGCTTACTCAAGCTGTACGGGCAATTCTCCTTATTTGTCTCTCTCATTCCTCTTCTCTGAAACACAAATCAAATCTTGCTCCTGCAGATCACATTTCTCAAATAATCACATTTTCCTTCAGTGACACCTTTCGGGCTTGGCTGTGCTGGCGAGATTTCTTTCGGTGGAGAGCATGCCATCCACCACATGCTTCACACACAAGCCGGCAAGAACACAAAACACTGTTGAAAATCTTGAGGAAAGTGTCCGGATTCGCCCAACACGGAGGGAAAATTACATACAAGACAAACAGACCCGTTACCTGGGCTCTCTCTTCACTGCTACAATGTGTCCTGCTTTCTCCGCTTTTTTGCAGTTATTCATGGTTTCGTTCTTCTAACGGCTCTCATGCTTACATGCTCCTTCACTCTCTCTCTCTGTGTCTCTCTCCGTCTCCCCCTCTCTGCTCAGCTCCCCACCAGCCCCAACTCCCTCTGACAGCTGAAGTCATGCAAGAGCAGTGACTCTCTCCCCGCACACCCAGACACACGAGCCCAGCGCTGCGTGTGCGCCCGTGTGTGTGTGTGTGTGTGTGTGTATGTGTGTGCATGTGTGTGAACAAGTGCCAATTTGACTGTGAGGTCACAGCTCCGAAAAGGGGCGGGCTCAGGGGCAGCATGGCTGTAGCCTCCTCAGACTAAGTCTCCAGTGTTAACCCTTCGCTGCAAAGACTTCACAACCCAGAGACCACAACGGAAAAGGAACCCTGGGCTCTCTCACATCCTGGTTCAATTATACAGCAGAGATGTGAAGAAAGAAACATTCAGGGCACTCTTTGGCTTTCAGCTTCAGATGCTTTTGTAGTTTTCTTTTCTCAGATCCAAACGAGAGCTGTTAAAAGTTCAGCTAGCGAGAATATTCCACAAAATACCTCTCATGAGGTTTGTTCATTCCATACAGTCGTGTGCCTTCAGGTTAAAGCTTTTTATGGTGATTGAGGAATACTAAAAAGGGCATAGTCTCACACATTATTTATAAAGACAGTATATATAAAGGCAGCGAGTATTCTTTAGGTTACAATTACTCAGAAGAAAATAATTATCGAGTTTACAGTCTATTTTTAGTATTCAGCATAAGGTAAATAACAGCAAACTAACATGAATGATATCGCCTATAAGAAAATCAACACTAACATTAGTTTACAGATAAAACCTTAAGGCAAAGAAATAAACGCTGGACGCCTGCCATGGTAATATCCCTCTGCCTGCCCAGACCTGGACTCTGGTCCAAAATCACTCACTCAGAAAAGTGGACTTTAACTGCGCTGTCACCAGCGGGAACCTGTGTGGATGAAACCAGTAACCCACTGCAAATATTTATTCAACTGGGGAGCAGATCCCATCCAGATGTGAGCGAGGGTCTGTAGGCAGGGGAAGGGAGCCATTTTCCCATCACTGTGGGGATGGGAAGCCCTAAAAACAGCACCAGCGGGGTGAGCGTGAGCACGGGTTTGATTGGCCCCCCTTCCCACTAAACACATCCTGTTGATGATAAGGGGACATTGAAACAGCCTCTACTGACTTCCAAGGCCGGAGCTCAAAAAGATTCATGGTTCTGAAGAATGAAACATGAATCTTTCGCACTCGTGTTGCCAAGATGAGTGCTACGCACTGAAACCTTTTGATGTACCGATCGTTTTTATACTCTGTAAATGACTGCTAGACATGGACTAGCAGTAATTATCTCAGGAGAGAAAAATAGGTACTGGGCTGTAGTCCTGTCATGTAGATCAGGAAGACCAGAATAGGAATGGACCAAAGAGGCGGGAAGTGTTATTTTTTATTTGCAAAGAGAACAAAGCGTATATTTAACAGGTACACTGTAATACACTGCACAGCGGTATTAAAAGATGTACATTTTCACTGTGGCACGACAGAAAAATGGAGCACTGTTTAGAGCGTTTATTGTGCTGTATTAGTGACACACATGAGCAGGCTTCTGAAGCATATAAACAGAACAGTACATTAATACTTTAGCTACTTGCCTGACACAGGAGATATAGCACATGTTTTTGTGCTCTAAACACAGATGTTGTCCCACCGGGAGAGCAACCTGCCAGGCATGGACTGCAGTTCAGCTAAAACTATTTATCATTTCTCATATTCTTCCAAGACATCTTGCGAAGCACTTCAGATAGCAGGTACACAGCACAGGGCTTACATCTGTCAGACAAGTTTCCGTTCGCTAACCCAGAGCAGCCTGTCACTGTAGACCACAGCAGAGGCAGGTGGAGGCCCACTGAATGAATCATAGTGTTTAAAAAGCCATCCTTCCGCCAAAACTTTACTTTTCATACAGCGTGCTCACAAAGGCTGAGGAACTGTCCCCAAATATGCAGAGAACACAACAGTGTTAAAAGAGTCTGGCCATTTTCATAACTGTGCACACAAAATCAGAATGAGCAGGGCAAGTTTATGTCCATAATATTTCATGACAATTAACCGTCCATTTACAGCCCAATGACCATTAAAACATTTCTATTGGTTATAAATAAATTTGTTGTTGATCTTCACTGATGAACTTTCTCAATGGCAAAGCAACATTGCGGCCAATTGCCTTTGTTTAATTTTCATATTCACAACCCACTGGTGTGGCATTTTTAAAAATAAAGATTTTTTTATAGTGATTTGGCACTCAAACCACATCTACTCTGGTTACATTTCAAGCAATGTAATGGTAAAAAAGATACCCAGATAACTTACTGTATCCCTAGACAACATTTTCCTGAAGTCCTTGTACAGTATTAATCCAGGCTCTAAGAGCAACGGGTAAAGGAGTAATATGTGAGAATGACTGAGAAAGTCACATGATGATGCTTAAAATCTTCACAAAAAGGACCTGATATACCCACCCACAGACAAGAGTAGCATTCAGCAGCTCAGAAACATCATCATTTTAGAGGAGCCAAAATAGAGGAGCCTTTTCAAAATAGCCATTATCATGCGTTAGCTGGTGAGCTCTATAAATAATTGGCTACATCCTGTCCGTTATCACACACCCTGTTTTTCTTTATATACTGCTTCTCCCTATAATTAAAAGCTATAAAACTGTGCATGCGTGCGTGTGTCAGGAAGATCCTTTCACTCGCTTATTACCGCATCCCATCGCAACGAGCCGAGGCGAAATGATATTGAACAAAAACAAGGAGCAGCGACTCCCCCTCCTAGCCACCCACCCGAGCTGCAGATTCTACCTCGTTCTACTTCAGAATTTCCACTATTATTCTCTGGCCTTACAGCAGTATAAAGGCTTTAATACATGTCTTAGCGAACAACTGAGGGCCAGCTATCAGCCAAACTACAGAGAAATGAGACACATTACAGACACATTTATCAGCAATACTGGGCTACGTTTACTACACTATGGATTGTGGATGAGGATCATGATTTCCCTTTCATGTCATGCAGTTGCAGTTGTCTTCTCTTTCTGCTTTTAACATTTGTATTTTATTTTGTTTTACCTTTTTATTTGATCGTATATTTATTGTTATATTTTTTCGCTGATTTAATGTTGTTTAATGTCTAATGATCTCTGTCTCTCTGTGAAGCACTTTGTAACTTTTGTGTGGATAAGTGCTATATAAATAAAGATTTATTATTATTATCTATTATTACAGCGTTAAAAGTGCTGAAAAGTGGCTGAAGTGAGGAAATACACTGGTTGCAGGTTCGATTCCTGAGAGGGTCCCGGTCACTGCGACCTTGAGCGAGGCATTTCAACTGAATGGGCTCTACAAAGGTCCAGTCGCACTGTAAAAAGGATAATGGTAAAGAAGAATGTAAGCTATATATGCCACCTGTGGAAAGGGAGCGTCCTAAGAAAATAAATAATGAGTCATTTTGGGACAAACAAAAAAAAAAAGCGGCGTAAATGAAAACCATAAGGCACAGTGACACTAAGGTTTTGCCTTTCATTGCACGGCCCTGTTAAATCAGTTAACCGAACCTTCCACATCCATTTCCAAGCCCTGACGCAGCGCTCGGGCCGAGCGAGCGGCCCCGCCCCCTTTAAGTCAGAGCTCAGCTCAGCGTGGTAGAAGCCTTGGCCTTGTCCAACGAGCCTGTGAACAATACTACATCATCTCAAGTGTTTCAAGTGCCCCCCCCCCCCCCCACCCATAGCAGCTGCTGCTCACAAGACCCCTGTTGGCCCTGAAAGTGCAGTCCCCCACCCTTCTGGCCCCTGGCTTTCTTATGCGTGCGTCACCGTCTTGGACATCCCTGCATGCGTTCCACTCATGCAGGAAGCTGGGAAGCGGCGGATCGCTTTCTGGCCGTATAAAGGAAGGGGTTGGATGCGGCCGCTCGCGTTCACTTGGCTACAGGATGACTCTTGAAACAAATTACTTCCACCGTCGACTCGGGGCCAATACACACACTGTGACAAAGAGGAGGGCGAGAGGCCTGCCAAGACGATGCGGATTAACATACCGCGCATCAGACGGGTGATTGCGACGGAGCTTTTATTTTCCGGGCCCCGTAGATCAACGCCCTCTCCTCAACCTTTCTGCTCGAGTGACGTTAACGTTATTCGGAGGAAGTTTTTTCATTGTTTTCTCCAGTCCAGCTAATCGCTCTGTAATGTGTCTCAGGGCTCTGGTTTAGAAAGGTGTGTCTGCAGCGTGCCGTTCCCCCCCACCCCCCCCCCCCTTGCTCTACCCATCTCCTCTGAGGGGGCCCCTGCCAAGGGAATCAATTATCCGGACCTGTCAGCTGTACTGCTTGCGCTTTCCTATCTGGCTTGGATATTGGACAGAGGAAGGTGAGAGTGCAGGTAATATCTCTACCCACACTTTGAAGATTTATGTTTTAAGAGATCACATTCGCAAAATGATATCTGGCAAAAGCGAGGAGCACTAAATCTCCACGATGGCACCGAGGCCTCAAACCGGCCAGGTCATAATGTCCCGTGGTGTTACATTTGGAGCCTACCCCAGTCAAGTAGCACAGTCCATAACGGTAGAATAGTAAAAAAAACAACAACAAAAAACAGCTAAACCTGAAAGCGTGTCAGAAAAAATTTAAACCACGTAATTCCTCCTTTCAGTCATACAGCTCCGTGTCACTCTGGCCTCTGTGAGTCAAAGGGCTTACACTTCTTACAAAATCCGCCTGCGCCAACACAGTTAAACTTCAGCTACAAGCCCCCAGCTTCCCCATAACAAGTGTTCCATTTCACAGTTTCTGCTTAGTCAGTGCACTTCTGATACTGCACCCCAAACGTCAAACAAAAAAAGACACCAGGGACATCTTCCACTAATATTTGTCTATTACTTGATCACACTGTCCCTGCGATACGGAATGTGGAGAGGACCAATCGCGTAACCGAAAGCTTAGAAAAAGAGAGGAAATTACAGGCACAGTCAAACACAGGACTTACAAAAGGGAGTTGCCTTGAAGATTAAAATACATGGCGTCTGACAGCAATGTGCGCCAACGCGGTGGGTATGCCGGTCGGTGTCTTTCAACTTGTTTCCGTTTTCAGTGGACAGCTCTGTGCTGGGAAAATGTGCGATGTTTCACAGGTGGTGTGAAAACACAAAGCTCAGGTGCCTGAATTGCTCTGGTTTTGAATAGCGGGTAAAATGGCATTGACCTATCGCACACAAATCGAACAGAGCTCATATTTTAAACCCACAGCAAGGCAGGACAGTTCTCACAGCCCCCTCAGAACCACGCGCCCAGACGGGAGAGGAAGCAGGGCAGAAAACTACATGAGAATAAAAATAAAAAAAACTCTGAATATCTGCTTGTGTGAATCCATCTCAGAGAAAACCAGACCAATCACTTGCACACAGATCCAGTGCCTCTGAAGACAATCTGAGAATGACCAGATTTATTCCACATAATCGATATCCACAGAGAGGAGCGTGGTGGCCCTGTATAAAATAAGGGATATCATACATTTGTATTATTCATTTTGCAAGCTGACAGAGTGCAGATCTCTCTAGCCAGCTATTATCCATACAGAATGAACGGCTTCATGCGGCACTTCAGGAAAAGTGGGGGTTGATTATTTGAGCATTAAACCTTAGCAGTCGTGGAACACTGTAATTATTTTAACTGCACGGCCGTAAAAATCTTCCTTATATTTAGCCGCTCGAAATCGAAAAAGTATAAAAGTCAAATGTTTTTTCCACGTTCTCTCCCTCTTCTCAGCTGTTTGCAGTAAACAGTCTCATATGTTATTCCAAATCCAGCGGTCCTTATATGGTCATCTGATCCGCTGTGCAACTTTTCGGGGCAATAATAAATGGCTTTTTTCGGACTAGTGACTAATCATGCATTACGCTGATGGATTGTATATTTGAACAAATATGATGAGCAAAGGCCCCATTGACCTAAAGGTCTCAGGGGATGAAGAATGAGAGCCTGGGAGAGAGATTCATATGTCTGACGCATTATGGCAGATGCAGACCTCTCCTTACAGTGAAAACACGCATTGACCCCGCCCCCACCCCAGTCTCCACAGCGCACAACACACACACACACACACACACACACACACACCCACACACACCACCCATGCCTGTGCTGGAAACCGGAGGACGGTTGAGGACTGCCAGACTCCCATGTTTAGGCCTGGTGTGTTTTCTCTGTGGTATCTTAAGAAGACAAAGACCAGCATAAGCAAACAAGTGGTAGGGCCCAGTCCTAGGCAAACTGCATGGCTAAATTTTACAGAATGATACACAAAGGCTGATAAGAATTTGTCATGTAAACACTTCTACATGTTTGAGGAGATAAATGTCACCAAAAGGAGCAGTGTTTATAAGGTTTTTCATGGTAAAATATACTACAATGATCCACAGGGAACTTTTTTCACAGGTATTTTGTTTGGCATTGAAATTATCTTGGCTCTTCTTGATGCAATAGCCGGCAGTAGCTGCACTGTAATTCTAAATGATGATGGAAAGGGAATGTCACACCGGAAACAGCACAAATACAGTCACTGATCAATTGGGAATCCTATAATACACTTTCATTTGCCTCACCTTTGGTAGTGAAACCTTACACAGTGTCCCTTTTGAGAAACAAAAGAAAAAGTGACCTTTACCACATGCAAAACAAAGGGTAGGAGATCGCTAAAGCCAAAGCACTCCTTAACCTGTCATCTGGGATTGGGAAGTCATTATCAGTCATGAGGGCGGAGGATCTATCAGAAAATGATTTGTGAGGAATGATGTTGCCACTGATGCAATGACAGACGTTTACTGTCAGAGCTTGCCCTTCACACTGTTAGAAATGCACTAAAATAGACCAGCACTGTCTACAATCCAACTAAAGCCACCTGTCCAATGCAGAACCACTGCAGAAAGTTCCAGAACACCACCATATTGTGAAAGCTGACAAAAAGAATTGGGGAAAAAAATGTACAGAGAAACTGGAAGTGTTCGATTCCCGGTTGTGGAAGGAGGCTGAAGAAAATAAACGGGCATAGTTTCAACACATTTATTTAATTGAATCAGTTACGAGAGGAGAACCGGGCCCTGGGACAGGCATTCGCCACGGCGGAAGACGACGAGAGCGCAGGACACCGCCATTTACGAGGACGCCATGTGATCTGTATGACGGACGAGCGACGTGCCAGAGAAAGAGTGCTGCTCACGAAAAAGACACAAGGTGGCTCGCCAAGAATGCGCCACATTCCGTGCCACAACGCCTCCTGCTGGGTAACCATATCCAGAGATCCCTGGTATGCAGATTCTCATGGGCTGTGTGATGTGCTGGCCACACACCCTGGATTTTAGGCACAACTAATGCCAGGAGGGCAACTGTCAAAGGCCATATAACAGCAAGAGAAGCACCACGATACGCTACATGCAGGTGTGCACAGCACAAAAAGACTATTGCATTTAATCAATCGATCAAATTTTCTTCATATTGCACATTTTACAAAGAACTTTTCACAGTATACCCTGGCCTAAACCCCCACAAAGCAAGCTAGCAAATGATTACTTTCTGACAGAACTAAAATGAAAAAATAAACCGTGAGAACTGAATAAACTGTAGTGCAGATGATTTAGTATCTGGGAGGTTTTAAGATGTGAATAATACATCAATATTGATTTTTTTCTTCTTACAATTGGATTCTGTACTGTGTCTCCAGCGTAGGAGGAGTCTTCAGCTTAGACTCTTGCTCCCCCTTGTGGAAATTTGGAACATCAAATCATTTAGAAACAAGTACAACAATATAAGTTTATCAGTACAAAACAATACTTATTTGCCACTGTAGTGCTGAAATTGCTTAAAAGGTTTAGTATTGAGTGTGACACTCTGCCAGAAGTACAAACACTTATCTGTGCCCCCAATAAATAAACAAGTATTCCCTTGTTTGATTGACTAGCAAGGCAAGTGCTAGCTCCCTGAAACTGGTATCATACCTAAAGAAATGCAGTTAGCAGGCAAAAGGAAGGATGAAGCACTCTTATATAACAGAGAGTAGAGGGAAAAGCTAAATCTTTCTGGCTGAGCTAGGGTGTAGACATCAGTGATATCATACTGTACCAGATGCAGGTGTACAAACAGACACTTAACGCTGTACTGTACAATACAAACAGCTGAACAGCATGAGCCATTCAAAACAATCATCTCATCCTCTGGCAGGTAAACAAAAGAAACAAAAACACTAGTCAATGAACACAAACCTGCCAACAGAGGTCACTCAAACATAAGACTGCATTTTTACTTTATGGCTTAAAGTGTTTGTTTTTTTTTACATAAAATTATATTAGATATAAGTAACTTTTAAATAAATTTTAAAAAACTCTACAGCTGAAAAGGAGGCCAGTAAAAAGGGGGCAGTTCTATAAGAGCACTGTTTCATTTGGAATGGAGTCGTCAAAATCGATATTCGTTGGAGTGACCGGGGGAGTCAGTCATGCTGAAAGCACGGACGCTCCCACCTCCACACGGGGCTCTGTCAGTCATCAGTGTTATTCCCAGGCTTTGTGGAAACGGTTGCTTCCTTAATCGCCGTTGTATTTCTTTCCAGGATATACAGTGATATACAGTGATACTACTTTCGGCATGACATTAAGGGTTGGGAGGGACGGGTTGAAATTTGGAGTCGCAGAACAAGAGAACAGTTCTCAAAGACCCACGGCTCTAGT